>JAKIJQ010000167.1:0-185000 GCA_023373905.1 Rhizoglyphus robini
AAGATTGAATTACCTACTTTGAAGCAAGATAATCATTCTTTTGGTCGGTTATCGGAATCTTCACACTCGAAAACCCAAAATAAACCCGAGTTAATTTTTTTTCAAAATCTCGAAGTTTCGAAGTACATGTCGGGGTGAAACTGTGCCAATTTTTAGAGAGACATTCTGTGAAAGATTGAATTACCTACTTTGAAGCAAGATAATCATTCTTTTTGTCGGTTATCGGAATCTTCACACTCGAAAACAAAATAAATCAGTGTTAATTTTTTTAAAAATTCGAAGTATGAATTACCTACTTTGAAGCAAGATAATCATTTTTATGGTCGTCCATCGGAATCTTCACACTCAAAAACCCAAAATAAACCCGAGTTAATTTTTTTCAAAAATTCGAAGTTTCGAAGTACAAGTCGAGGTGAAACTGTGCCAATTTTTAGAGAGACATTCTGTGAAAGATTGAATTACCTACTTTGAAGCAAGATAATCATTTTTTTGGTCGTCCATCAGAATCTTCACATTCAAAAACTCAAAATAAACCAATGTTAATTTTTTCAAAAATTCAAAGTTTGAATTACCTACTTTGAAGCAAGATAATCATTCTTTTGGTCGGTTATTGGAATCTTCACACTCGAAAACCCAAAATAAACCCGAGTTAATTTTTTTCAAAAACTCGAAGTTTCGAAGTACATGTCGGGGTGAAACTATGCAAATTTTTAGAGAGACATTCTGTGAGAGGCACGAGTACAAGTCGAGGTGAAACTGTGCCAATTTTCAGAGACATTCTGTGAAAGATTGAATTACCTACTTTGAAGCAAGATAATCATTCTTTTGGTCGGTTATCGGAATCTTCACACTCGAAAACCCAAAATAAACCCGAGTTAATTTTTTCAAAAATTCGAAGTTTCGAAGTACAAGTCGAGGTGAAACTGTGCCAATTTTTAGAGAGACATTCTGTGAAAGATTGAATTACCTACTTTGAAGCAAGATAATCATTTTTTGGTCGTCCATCAGAATCTTCACACTCAAAAACTCAAAATAAACCAATGTTAATTTTTTCAAAAACTCGAAGTTTCGAAGTACATGTCGGGGTGAAACTATGCAAATTTTCATTAAGACATTCTGTGTGAGGCACGAGTACAAGTAGAGGTGAAACTGTGCCAATTTTCAGAGACATTCTGTGAGAGGCACGAGTACAAGTCGAGGTGAAACTGTGCCAATTTTCAGAGACATTCTGTGAAAGATTGAATTACCTACTTTGAAGCAAGATAATCATTCTTTTGGTCGTCCATCAGAATCTTCACACTCAAAAACTCAAAATAAACCAATTTTAATTTTTCCAAAAATTCGAAGTTTGAATTACCTACTTTGAAGCAAGATAATCATTCTTTTGGTCGGTTATCGGAATCTTCACACTCGAAAACCCAAAATAAACCCGAGTTAATTTTTTTCAAAAACTCGAAGTTTCGAAGTACATGTCGGGGTGAAACTATGCAAATTTTCATTAAGACATTTTGTGTGAGGCACGAGTACAAGTAGAGGTGAAACTGTGCCAATTTTTAGAAAGACATTCTGTGAGAGGCACGAGTACAAGTCGAGGAGAAACTGTGCCAATTTTTAGAAAGATATTCTGTGAGAGGCACGAGTACAAGTCGAGGTGAAACTGTGACAATTTTCAGAGACATTCTGTGAAAGATTGAATTACTTACTTTGAAGCAAGATAATCATTTTTTATGGTCGTCCATCGGAATCTTCACACTCAAAAACTCAAAATAAACCAATGTTAATTTTTTCAAAAATTCGAAGTTTGAATTACCTACTTTGAAGCAGGATAATCATTCTTTTTGGTCGGTTATCGGAATCTTCACACTCGAAAACCCAAAATAAACCCGAGTTAATTTTTTTCAAAATCTCGAAGTTTCGAAGTACATGTCGGGGGTGAAACTGTGCCAATTTTTAGAGAGACATTCTGTGAAAGATTGAATTACCTACTTTGAAGCAAGATAATCATTCTTTTTTGTCGGTTATCGGAATCTTCACACTCGAAAACAAAATAAATCAGTGTTAATTTTTTTAAAAATTCGAAGTATGAATTACCTACTTTGAAGCAAGATAATCATTTTTATGGTCGTCCATCGGAATCTTCACACTCAAAAACCCAAAATAAACCCGAGTTAATTTTTTCAAAAATTCGAAGTTTCGAAGTACAAGTCGAGGTGAAACTGTGCCAATTTTTAGAGAGACATTCTGTGAAAGATTGAATTACCTACTTTGAAGCAAGATAATCATTTTTTTGGTCGTCCATCAGAATCTTCACATTCAAAAACTCAAAATAAACCAATGTTAATTTTTTTCAAAAATTCAAAGTTTGAATTACCTACTTTGAAGCAAGATAATCATTCTTTTGGTCGGTTATTGGAATCTTCACACTCGAAAACCCAAAATAAACCCGAGTTAATTTTTTTCAAAAACTCGAAGTTTCGAAGTACATGTCGGGGTGAAACTATGCAAATTTTTAGAGAGACATTCTGTGAGAGGCACGAGTACAAGTCGAGGTGAAACTGTGCCAATTTTCAGAGACATTCTGTGAAAGATTGAATTACCTACTTTGAAGCAAGATAATCATTCTTTTGGTCGGTTATCGGAATCTTCACACTCGAAAACCCAAAATAAACCCGAGTTAATTTTTTCAAAAATTCGAAGTTTCGAAGTACAAGTCGAGGTGAAACTGTGCCAATTTTTAGAGAGACATTCTGTGAAAGATTGAATTACCTACTTTGAAGCAAGATAATCATTTTTTTTGGTCGTCCATCAGAATCTTCACACTCAAAAACTCAAAATAAACCAATGTTAATTTTTTCAAAAACTCGAAGTTTCGAAGTACATGTCGGGGTGAAACTATGCAAATTTTCATTAAGACATTCTGTGTGAGGCACGAGTACAAGTAGAGGTGAAACTGTGCCAATTTTCAGAGACATTCTGTGAGAGGCACGAGTACAAGTCGAGGTGAAACTGTGCCAATTTTCAGAGACATTCTGTGAAAGATTGAATTACCTACTTTGAAGCAAGATAATCATTCTTTTGGTCGTCCATCAGAATCTTCACACTCAAAAACTCAAAATAAACCAATTTTAATTTTTCCAAAAATTCGAAGTTTGAATTACCTACTTTGAAGCAAGATAATCATTCTTTTGGTCGGTTATCGGAATCTTCACACTCGAAAACCCAAAATAAACCCGAGTTAATTTTTTTCAAAAACTCGAAGTTTCGAAGTACATGTCGGGGTGAAACTATGCAAATTTTCATTAAGACATTTTGTGTGAGGCACGAGTACAAGTAGAGGTGAAACTGTGCCAATTTTTAGAAAGACATTCTGTGAGAGGCACGAGTACAAGTCGAGGAGAAACTGTGCCAATTTTTAGAAAGATATTCTGTGAGAGGCACGAGTACAAGTCGAGGTGAAACTGTGACAATTTTCAGAGACATTCTGTGAAAGATTGAATTACTTACTTTGAAGCAAGATAATCATTTTTATGGTCGTCCATCGGAATCTTCACACTCAAAAACTCAAAATAAACCAATGTTAATTTTTTCAAAAATTCGAAGTTTGAATTACCTACTTTGAAGCAGGATAATCATTCTTTTGGTCGGTTATCGGAATCTTCACACTCGAAAACCCAAAATAAACCCGAGTTAATTTTTTCAAAAACTCGAAGTTTCGAAGTACATATCGGGGGTGAAACTGTGCAAATTTTTAGAGAGACATTCTGTGAGAGGCACGAGTACAAGTCGAGGTGAAACTGTGCCAATTTTCAGAGACATTCTGTGAAAGATTGAATTACCTACTTTGAAGCAAGATAATCATTCTTTTGGTCGGTTATCGGAATCTTCACACTCGAAAACCCAAAATAAACCCGAGTTAATTTTTTTCAAAAATTCGAAGTTTCGAAGTACAAGTCGAGGTGAAACTGTGCCAATTTTTAGAGAGACATTCTGTGAAAGATTGAATTACCTACTTTGAAGCAAGATAATCATTTTTTTGGTCGTCCATCAGAATCTTCACACTCAAAAACTCAAAATAAACCAATTTTAATTTTTCCAAAAATTCGAAGTTTGAATTACCTACTTTGAAGCAAGATAATCATTCTTTTGGTCGGTTATCGGAATCTTCACACTCGAAAACCCAAAATAAACCCGAGTTAATTTTTTTCAAAAACTCGAAGTTTCGAAGTACATGTCGGGGGTGAAACTATGCAAATTTTCATTAAGACATTTTGTGTGAGGCACGAGTACAAGTCGAGGTGAAACTGTGCCAATTTTCAGAGACATTCTGTGAAAGATTGAATTACCTACTTTGAAGCAAGATAATCATTCTTTTGGTCGGTTATCGGAATCTTCACACTCGAAAACCCAAAATAAACCCGAGTTAATTTTTTCAAAAATTCGAAGTTTCGAAGTACAAGTCGAGGTGAAACTGTGCCAATTTTTAGAGAGACATTCTGTGAAAGATTGAATTACCTACTTTGAAGCAAGATAATCATTTTTTTGGTCGTCCATCAGAATCTTCACACTCAAAAACTCAAAATAAACCAATTTTAATTTTTCCAAAAAATTCGAAGTTTGAATTACCTACTTTGAAGCAAGATAATCATTCTTTTGGTCGGTTATCGGAATCTTCACACTCGAAAACCCAAAATAAACCCGAGTTAATTTTTTTCAAAAACTCGAAGTTTCGAAGTACATGTCGGGGTGAAACTATGCAAATTTTCATTAAGACATTTTGTGTGAGGCACGAGTACAAGTAGAGGTGAAACTGTGCCAATTTTTAGAAAGACATTCTGTGAGAGGCACGAGTACAAGTCGAGGAGAAACTGTGCCAATTTTTAGAAAGACATTCTGTGAGAGGCACGAGTACAAGTCGAGGTGAAACTGTGACAATTTTCAGAGACATTCTGTGAAAGATTGAATTACTTACTTTGAAGCAAGATAATCATTTTTATGGTCGTCCATCGGAATCTTCACACTCAAAAAACTCAAAATAAACCAATGTTAATTTTTTCAAAAATTCGAAGTTTGAATTACCTACTTTGAAGCAGGATAATCATTCTTTTGGTCGGTTATCGGAATCTTCACACTCGAAAACCCAAAATAAACCCGAGTTAATTTTTTTCAAAAACTCGAAGTTTCGAAGTACATATCAGGGGGTGAAACTGTGCAAATTTTTAGAGAGACATTCTGTGAGAGGCACGAGTACAAGTCGAGGTGAAACTGTGCCAATTTTCAGAGACATTCTGTGAAAGATTGAATTACCTACTTTGAAGCAAGATAATCATTCTTTTGGTCGGTTATCGGAATCTTCACACTCGAAAACCCAAAATAAACCCGAGTTAATTTTTTCAAAAATTCGAAGTTTCGAAGTACAAGTCGAGGTGAAACTGTGCCAATTTTTAGAGAGACATTCTGTGAAAGATTGAATTACCTACTTTGAAGCAAGATAATCATTTTTTTGGTCGTCCATCAGAATCTTCACACTCAAAAACTCAAAATAAACCAATGTTAATTTTTTCAAAAAATTCGAAGTTTGAATTACCTACTTTGAAGCAAGATAATCATTCTTTTGGTCGGTTATCGGAATCTTCACACTCGAAAACACAAAATAAATCAGTGTTAATTTTTTTAAAAAACTCGAAGTTTCGAAGTACATATCGGGGTGAAACTGTGCAAATTTTTAGAGAGACATTCTGTGAGAGGCACGAGTACAAGTCGAGGTGAAACTGTGCCAATTTTCAGAGACATTCTGTGAGAGGCACGAGTACAAGTCAAGGTGAAACTGTGCCAATTTTCAGAGACATTCTGTGAAAGATTGAATTACCTACTTTGAAGCAAGATAATCATTCTTTTGGTCGGTTATCGGAATCTTCACACTCGAAAACCCAAAATAAACCCGAGTTAATTTTTTTCAAAAACTCGAAGTTTCGAAGTACATGTCGGGGTGAAACTATGCAAATTTTCATTAAGACATTTTTGTGTGAGGCACGAGTACAAGTAGAGGTGAAACTGTGCCAATTTTTAGAAAGACATTCTGTGAGAGGCACGAGTACAAGTCGAGGAGAAACTGTGCCAATTTTTAGAAAGACATTCTGTGAGAGGCACGAGTACAAGTCGAGGTGAAACTGTGACAATTTTCAGAGACATTCTGTGAAAGATTGAATTACTTACTTTGAAGCAAGATAATCATTTTTATGGTCGTCCATCGGAATCTTCACACTCAAAAAACTCAAAATAAACCAATGTTAATTTTTACAAAAATTCGAAGTTTCGAAGTACATGTCGGGGTGAAACTGTGCCAATTTTTAGAGAGACATTCTGTGAAAGATTGAATTACCTACTTTGAAGCAAGATAATCATTCTTTTTGTCGGTTATCGGAATCTTCACACTCGAAAACAAAATAAATCATTGTTAATTTTTTTAAAAATTCGAAGTATGAATTACCTACTTTGAAGCAAGATAATCATTCTTTTGGTCGGTTATCGGAATCTTCACACTCGAAAACACAAAATAAACCCGAGTTAATTTTTTCAAAAATTCGAAGTTTCGAAGTACATGTCGGGGTGAAACTGTGCCAATTTTTAGAGAGACATTCTGTGAAAGATTGAATTACCTACTTTGAAGCAAGATAATCATTCTTTTTGTCGGTTATCGGAATCTTCACACTCGAAAACAAAATAAATCATTGTTAATTTTTTAAAAATTCGAAGTATGAATTACCTACTTTGAAGCAAGATAATCATTTTTATGGTCGTCCATCGGAATCTTCACACTCAAAAACCCAAAATAAACCCGAGTTAATTTTTTCAAAAATTCGAAGTTTTGAAGTACAAGTCGAGGTGAAACTGTGCCAATTTTTAGAAAGACATTCTGTGAGAGGCACGAGTACAAGTCGAGGTGAAACTGTGCCAATTTTCAGAGACATTCTGTGAGAGGCACGAGTACAAGTCGAGGTGAAACTGTGCCAATTTTCAGAGACATTCTGTGAAAGATTGAATTACCTACTTTGAAGCAAGATAATCATTTTTATGGTCGTCCATCGGAATCTTCACACTCAAAAACTCAAAATAAACCAATTTTTATTTTTCCAAAAATTCGAAGTTTGAATTACCTACTTTGAAGCAAGATAATCATTTTTTTTGTCGGTTATCGGAATCTTCACACTCGAAAACACAAAATAAATCAGTGTTAATTTTTTAAAAAACTCGAAGTTTCGAAGTACATATCGGGGTGAAACTGTGCAAATTTTTAGAGAGACATTCTGTGAGAGGCACGAGTACAAGTCGAGGTGAAACTGTGCCAATTTTCAGAGACATTCTGTGAGAGGCACGAGTACAAGTCAAGGTGAAACTGTGCCAATTTTCAGAGACATTCTGTGAAAGATTGAATTACCTACTTTGAAGCAAGATAATCATTCTTTTGGTCGGTTATCGGAATCTTCACACTCGAAAACCCAAAACAAACCCGAGTTAATTTTTTCAAAAATTCGAAGTTTCGAAGTACAAGTCGAGGTGAAACTGTGCCAATTTTTTAGAGAGACATTCTGTGAAAGATTGAATTACCTACTTTGAAGCAAGATAATCATTCTTTTGGTCGGTTATCGGAATCTTCACACTCGAAAACCCAAAATAAACCCGAGTTAATTTTTTCAAAAATTCGAAGTTTTGAAGTACAAGTCGAGGTGAAACTGTGCCAATTTTTAGAAAGACATTCTGTGAGAGGCACGAGTACAAGTCGAGGTGAAACTGTGACAATTTTCAGAGACATTCTGTGAAAGATTGAATTACTTACTTTGAAGCAAGATAATCATTTTTATGGTCGGTTATCGGAATCTTCACACTCGAAAACCCAAAATAAACCCGAGTTAATTTTTTCAAAAATTCGAAGTTTTGAAGTACAAGTCGAGGTGAAACTGTGCCAATTTTTAGAAAGACATTCTGTGAGAGGCACGAGTACAAGTCGAGGTGAAACTGTGCCAATTTTCAGAGACATTCTGTGAGAGGCACGAGTACAAGTCGAGGTGAAACTGTGCCAATTTTCAGAGACATTCTGTGAAAGATTGAATTACCTACTTTGAAGCAAGATAATCATTTTTTATGGTCGTCCATCGGAATCTTCACACTCAAAAACTCAAAATAAACCAATTTTAATTTTTCCAAAAATTCGAAGTTTGAATTACCTACTTTGAAGCAAGATAATCATTTTTTTTGTCGGTTATCGGAATCTTCACACTCGAAAACACAAAATAAATCAGTGTTAATTTTTTTAAAAAACTCGAAGTTTCGAAGTACATATCGGGGTGAAACTGTGCAAATTTTCATTAAGACATTCTGTGAGAGGCACGAGTACAAGTCGAGGTGAAACTGTGCCAATTTTCAGAGACATTCTGTGAGAGGCACGAGTACAAGTCGAGGTGAAACTGTGCCAATTTTCAGAGACATTCTGTGAAAGATTGAATTACCTACTTTGAAGCAAGATAATCATTCTTTTGGTCGGTTATCGGAATCTTCACACTCGAAAACCCAAAATAAACCCGAGTTAATTTTTTTCAAAAATTCGAAGTTTCGAAGTACAAGTCGAGGTGAAACTGTGCCAATTTTTAGAGAGACATTCTGTGAAAGATTGAATTACCTACTTTGAAGCAAGATAATCATTTTTTTGGTCGTCCATCAGAATCTTCACACTCAAAAACTCAAAATAAACCAATGTTAATTTTTTCAAAAAATTCGAAGTTTGAATTACCTACTTTGAAGCAAGATAATCATTCTTTTGGTCGGTTATCGGAATCTTCACACTCGAAAACCCAAAATAAACCCGAGTTAATTTTTTTTCAAAAACTCGAAGTTTCGAAGTACATGTCGGGGGTGAAACTATGCAAATTTTCATTAAGACATTCTGTGTGAGGCACGAGTACAAGTAGAGGTGAAACTGTGCCAATTTTTAGAAAGACATTCTGTGAGAGGCACGAGTACAAGTCGAGGTGAAACTGTGCCAATTTTTAGAAAGACATTCTGTGAGAGGCACGAGTACAAGTCGAGGTGAAACTGTGCCAATTTTTAGAAAGACATTCTGTGAGAGGCACGAGTACAAGTAGAGGTGAAACTGTGCCAATTTTTAGAAAGACATTCTGTGAGAGGCACGAGTACAAGTCGAGGTGAAACTGTGCCAGTTTTTAGAAAGACATTCTGTGAGAGGCACGAGTACAAGTCGAGGTGAAACTGTGCCAATTTTCAGAGACATTCTGTGAAAGATTGAATTACCTACTTTGAAGCAAGATAATCATTCTTTTGGTCGGTTATCGGAATCTTCACACTCGAAAACCCAAAATAAACCCGAGTTGATTTTTTCAAAAACTCGAAGTTTCGAAGTACATGTCGGGGTGAAACTATGCAAATTTTCATTAAGACATTCTGTGAGAGGCACGAGTACAAGTCGAGGTGAAACTGTGCCAATTTTCAGAGACATTCTGTGAGAGGCACGAGTACAAGTCGAGGTGAAACTGTGCCAATTTTCAGAGACATTCTGTGAAAGATTGAATTACCTACTTTGAAGCAAGATAATCATTCTTTTGGTCGTCCATCGGAATCTTCACACTCAAAAACTCAAAATAAACCAATTTTTATTTTTCCAAAAATTCGAAGTTTGAATTACCTACTTTGAAGCAAGATAATCATTTTTTATGGTCGTCCATCGGAATCTTCACACTCAAAAACCCAAAATAAACCCGAGTTAATTTTTTCAAAAATTCGAAGTTTTGAAGTACAAGTCGAGGTGAAACTGTGCCAATTTTTAGAAAGACATTCTGTGAGAGGCACGAGTACAAGTCGAGGTGAAACTGTGCCAATTTTCAGAGACATTCTGTGAGAGGCACGAGTACAAGTCGAGGTGAAACTGTGCCAATTTTCAGAGACATTCTGTGAAAGATTGAATTACCTACTTTGAAGCAAGATAATCATTTTTATGGTCGTCCATCGGAATCTTCACACTCAAAAACTCAAAATAAACCAATTTTTATTTTTCCAAAAATTCGAAGTTTGAATTACCTACTTTGAAGCAAGATAATCATTTTTTTGTCGGTTATCGGAATCTTCACACTCGAAAACACAAAATAAATCAGTGTTAATTTTTTAAAAAACTCGAAGTTTCGAAGTACATATCGGGGTGAAACTGTGCAAATTTTTAGAGAGACATTCTGTGAGAGGCACGAGTACAAGTCGAGGTGAAACTGTGCCAATTTTCAGAGACATTCTGTGAGAGGCACGAGTACAAGTCAAGGTGAAACTGTGCCAATTTTCAGAGACATTCTGTGAAAGATTGAATTACCTACTTTGAAGCAAGATAATCATTCTTTTGGTCGGTTATCGGAATCTTCACACTCGAAAACCCAAAACAAACCCGAGTTAATTTTTTCAAAAATTCGAAGTTTCGAAGTACAAGTCGAGGTGAAACTGTGCCAATTTTTAGAGAGACATTCTGTGAAAGATTGAATTACCTACTTTGAAGCAAGATAATCATTCTTTTGGTCGGTTATCGGAATCTTCACACTCGAAAACCCAAAATAAACCCGAGTTAATTTTTTCAAAAATTCGAAGTTTTGAAGTACAAGTCGAGGTGAAACTGTGCCAATTTTTAGAAAGACATTCTGTGAGAGGCACGAGTACAAGTCGAGGTGAAACTGTGACAATTTTCAGAGACATTCTGTGAAAGATTGAATTACTTACTTTGAAGCAAGATAATCATTTTTATGGTCGGTTATCGGAATCTTCACACTCGAAAACCCAAAATAAACCCGAGTTAATTTTTTCAAAAAATTCGAAGTTTTGAAGTACAAGTCGAGGTGAAACTGTGCCAATTTTTAGAAAGACATTCTGTGAGAGGCACGAGTACAAGTCGAGGTGAAACTGTGCCAATTTTCAGAGACATTCTGTGAGAGGCACGAGTACAAGTCGAGGTGAAACTGTGCCAATTTTCAGAGACATTCTGTGAAAGATTGAATTACCTACTTTGAAGCAAGATAATCATTTTTATGGTCGTCCATCGGAATCTTCACACTCAAAAACTCAAAATAAACCAATTTTAATTTTTCCAAAAATTCGAAGTTTGAATTACCTACTTTGAAGCAAGATAATCATTTTTTTTGTCGGTTATCGGAATCTTCACACTCGAAAACACAAAATAAATCAGTGTTAATTTTTTTAAAAAACTCGAAGTTTCGAAGTACATATCGGGGTGAAACTGTGCAAATTTTCATTAAGACATTCTGTGAGAGGCACGAGTACAAGTCGAGGTGAAACTGTGCCAATTTTCAAGAGACATTCTGTGAGAGGCACGAGTACAAGTCGAGGTGAAACTGTGCCAATTTTCAGAGACATTCTGTGAAAGATTGAATTACCTACTTTGAAGCAAGATAATCATTCTTTTGGTCGGTTATCGGAATCTTCACACTCGAAAACCCAAAATAAACCCGAGTTAATTTTTTCAAAAATTCGAAGTTTCGAAGTACAAGTCGAGGTGAAACTGTGCCAATTTTTAGAGAGACATTCTGTGAAAGATTGAATTACCTACTTTGAAGCAAGATAATCATTTTTTTGGTCGTCCATCAGAATCTTCACACTCAAAAACTCAAAATAAACCAATGTTAATTTTTTCAAAAAATTCGAAGTTTGAATTACCTACTTTGAAGCAAGATAATCATTCTTTTGGTCGGTTATCGGAATCTTCACACTCGAAAACCCAAAATAAACCCGAGTTAATTTTTTTCAAAAACTCGAAGTTTCGAAGTACATGTCGGGGTGAAACTATGCAAATTTTCATTAAGACATTCTGTGTGAGGCACGAGTACAAGTAGAGGTGAAACTGTGCCAATTTTTAGAAAGACATTCTGTGAGAGGCACGAGTACAAGTCGAGGTGAAACTGTGCCAATTTTTTAGAAAGACATTCTGTGAGAGGCACGAGTACAAGTCGAGGTGAAACTGTGCCAATTTTTAGAAAGACATTCTGTGAGAGGCACGAGTACAAGTAGAGGTGAAACTGTGCCAATTTTTTAGAAAGACATTCTGTGAGAGGCACGAGTACAAGTCGAGGTGAAACTGTGCCAGTTTTTAGAAAGACATTCTGTGAGAGGCACGAGTACAAGTCGAGGTGAAACTGTGCCAATTTTCAGAGACATTCTGTGAAAGATTGAATTACCTACTTTGAAGCAAGATAATCATTCTTTTGGTCGGTTATCGGAATCTTCACACTCGAAAACCCAAAATAAACCCGAGTTGATTTTTTCAAAAAACTCGAAGTTTCGAAGTACATGTCGGGGTGAAACTATGCAAATTTTCATTAAGACATTCTGTGAGAGGCACGAGTACAAGTCGAGGTGAAACTGTGCCAATTTTCAGAGACATTCTGTGAGAGGCACGAGTACAAGTCGAGGTGAAACTGTGCCAATTTTCAGAGACATTCTGTGAAAGATTGAATTACCTACTTTGAAGCAAGATAATCATTCTTTTGGTCGGTTATCGGAATCTTCACACTCGAAAACCCAAAATAAACCCGAGTTAATTTTTTCAAAAATTCGAAGTTTCGAAGTACAAGTCGAGGTGAAACTGTGCCAATTTTTAGAGAGACATTCTGTGAAAGATTGAATTACCTACTTTGAAGCAAGATAATCATTTTTTTGGTCGTCCATCAGAATCTTCACACTCAAAAACTCAAAATAAACCAATGTTAATTTTTTTCAAAAATTCGAAGTTTGAATTACCTACTTTGAAGCAAGATAATCATTCTTTTGGTCGGTTATCGGAATCTTCACACTCGAAAACCCAAAATAAACCCGAGTTAATTTTTTCAAAAACTCGAAGTTTCGAAGTACATGTCGGGGTGAAACTATGCAAATTTTCATTAAGACATTCTGTGTGAGGCACGAGTACAAGTAGAGGTGAAACTGTGCCAATTTTTTAGAAAGACATTCTGTGAGAGGCACGAGTACAAGTCGAGGTGAAACTGTGCCAATTTTTAGAAAGACATTCTGTGAGAGGCACGAGTACAAGTCGAGGTGAAACTGTGCCAATTTTTAGAAAGACATTCTGTGAGAGGCATGAGTACAAGTAGAGGTGAAACTGTGCCAATTTTCAGAGACATTCTGTGAAAGATTGAATTACCTACTTTGAAGCAAGATAATCATTCTTTTGGTCGGTTATCGGAATCTTCACACTCGAAAACCCAAAATAAACCCGAGTTGATTTTTTCAAAAACTCGAAGTTTCGAAGTACATGTCGGGGTGAAACTATGCAAATTTTCATTAAGACATTCTGTGTGAGGCACGAGTACAAGTAGAGGTGAAACTGTGCCAATTTTTAGAAAGACATTCTGTGAGAGGCACGAGTACAAGTCGAGGTGAAACTGTGCCAATTTTTAGAAAGACATTCTGTGAGAGGCACGAGTACAAGTCGAGGTGAAACTGTGACAATTTTCAGAGACATTCTGTGAAAGATTGAATTACTTACTTTGAAGCAAGATAATCATTTTTATGGTCGTCCATCGGAATCTTCACACTCAAAAACTCAAAATAAACCAATGTTAATTTTTCCAAAAATTCGAAATTTGAATTACCTACTTTGAAGCAAGATAATCATTCTTTTTGTCGGTTATCGGAATCTTCACACTCGAAAACAAAATAAATCAGTGTTAATTTTTTAAAAACTCGAAGTTTCGAAGTACATATCGGGGTGAAACTGTGCAAATTTTTAGAGAGACATTCTGTGAGAGGCACGAGTACAAGTCGAGGTGAAACTGTGCCAATTTTCAGAGACATTCTGTGAAAGATTGAATTAATTACTTTGAAGCAAGATAATCATTCTTTTGGTCGGTTATCGGAATCTTCACACTCGAAAACCCAAAACAAACCCGAGTTAATTTTTTTCAAAAAATTCGAAGTTTCGAAGTACAAGTCGAGGTGAAACTGTGCCAATTTTTAGAGAGACATTCTGTGAAAGATTGAATTACCTACTTTGAAGCAAGATAATCATTCTTTTGGTCGGTTATCGGAATCTTCACACTCGAAAACCCAAAATAAACCCGAGTTAATTTTTTTCAAAAATTCGAAGTTTTGAAGTACAAGTCGAGGTGAAACTGTGCCAATTTTTAGAAAGACATTCTGTGAGAGGCACGAGTACAAGTCGAGGTGAAACTGTGCCAATTTTCAGAGACATTCTGTGAAAGATTGAATTACCTACTTTGAAGCAAGATAATCATTTTTATGGTCGTCCATCGGAATCTTCACACTCAAAAACTCAAAATAAACCAATTTTAATTTTTCCAAAAATTCGAAGTTTGAATTACCTACTTTGAAGCAATATAATCATTTTTTTTGTCGGTTATCGGAATCTTCACACTCGAAAACACAAAATAAATCAGTGTTAATTTTTTTAAAAAACTCGAAGTTTCGAAGTACATATCGGGGTGAAACTGTGCAAATTTTTATAGAGACATTCTGTGAGAGGCACGAGTACAAGTCGAGGTGAAACTGTGCCAATTTTCAGAGACATTCTGTGAGAGGCACGAGTACAAGTCAAGGTGAAACTGTGCCAATTTTCAGAGACATTCTGTGAAAGATTGAATTACCTACTTTGAAGCAAGATAATCATTCTTTTGGTCGGTTATCGGAATCTTCACACTCAAAAACCCAAAATAAACCCGAGTTAATTTTTTCAAAAATTCGAAGTTTCGAAGTACAAGTCGAGGTGAAACTGTGCCAATTTTTAGAGAGACATTCTGTGAAAGATTGAATTACCTACTTTGAAGCAAGATAATCATTTTTTTGGTCGTCCATCAGAATCTTCACACTCAAAAACTCAAAATAAACCAATGTTAATTTTTTCAAAAATTCGAAGTTTGAATTACCTACTTTGAAGCAAGATAATCATTCTTTTGGTCGGTTATCGGAATCTTCACACTCGAAAACCCAAAATAAACCCGGAGTTAATTTTTTTCAAAAACTCGAAGTTTCGAAGTACATGTCGGGGTGAAACTATGCAAATTTTCATTAAGACATTCTGTGTGAGGCACGAGTACAAGTAGAGGTGAAACTGTGCCAATTTTTAGAAAGACATTCTGTGAGAGGCACGAGTACAAGTCGAGGTGAAACTGTGCCAATTTTTAGAAAGACATTCTGTGAGAGGCACGAGTACAAGTAGAGGTGAAACTGTGCCAATTTTTAGAAAGACATTCTGTGAGAGGCACGAGTACAAGTCGAGGTGAAACTGTGCCAGTTTTTAGAAAGACATTCTGTGAGAGGCACGAGTACAAGTCGAGGTGAAACTGTGCCAATTTTCAGAGACATTCTGTGAAAGATTGAATTACCTACTTTGAAGCAAGATAATCATTCTTTTGGTCGGTTATCGGAATCTTCACACTCGAAAACCCAAAATAAACCCGAGTTGATTTTTTCAAAAACTCGAAGTTTCGAAGTACATGTCGGGGTGAAACTATGCAAATTTTCATTAAGACATTCTGTGTGAGGCACGAGTACAAGTAGAGGTGAAACTGTGACAATTTTCAGAGACATTCTGTGAAAGATTGAATTACTTACTTTGAAGCAAGATAATCATTTTTATGGTCGTCCATCGGAATCTTCACACTCAAAAACTCAAAATAAACCAATGTTAATTTTTCCAAAAAATTCGAAATTTGAATTACCTACTTTGAAGCAAGATAATCATTCTTTTTGTCGGTTATCGGAATCTTCACACTCGAAAACAAAATAAATCAGTGTTAATTTTTTTTAAAAAACTCGAAGTTTCGAAGTACATATCGGGGTGAAACTGTGCAAATTTTTTAGAGAGACATTCTGTGAGAGGCACGAGTACAAGTCGAGGTGAAACTGTGCCAATTTTCAGAGACATTCTGTGAGAGGCACGAGTACAAGTCAAGGTGAAACTGTGCCAATTTTCAGAGACATTCTGTGAAAGATTGAATTACCTACTTTGAAGCAAGATAATCATTCTTTTGGTCGGTTATCGGAATCTTCACACTCGAAAACCCAAAACAAACCCGAGTTAATTTTTTCAAAAATTCGAAGTTTCGAAGTACAAGTCGAGGTGAAACTGTGCCAATTTTTAGAGAGACATTCTGTGAAAGATTGAATTACCTACTTTGAAGCAAGATAATCATTCTTTTGGTCGGTTATCGGAATCTTCACACTCGAAAACCCAAAATAAACCCGAGTTAATTTTTTCAAAAATTCGAAGTTTTGAAGTACAAGTCGAGGTGAAACTGTGCCAATTTTTAGAAAGACATTCTGTGAGAGGCACGAGTACAAGTCGAGGTGAAACTGTGACAATTTTCAGAGACATTCTGTGAAAGATTGAATTACTTACTTTGAAGCAAGATAATCATTTTTATGGTCGGTTATCGGAATCTTCACACTCGAAAACCCAAAATAAACCCGAGTTAATTTTTTCAAAAAATTCGAAGTTTTGAAGTACAAGTCGAGGTGAAACTGTGCCAATTTTTAGAAAGACATTCTGTGAGAGGCACGAGTACAAGTCGAGGTGAAACTGTGCCAATTTTCAGAGACATTCTGTGAGAGGCACGAGTACAAGTCGAGGTGAAACTGTGCCAATTTTCAGAGACATTCTGTGAAAGATTGAATTACCTACTTTGAAGCAAGATAATCATTTTTATGGTCGTCCATCGGAATCTTCACACTCAAAAACTCAAAATAAACCAATTTTAATTTTTCCAAAAATTCGAAGTTTGAATTACCTACTTTGAAGCAAGATAATCATTTTTTTTTGTCGGTTATCGGAATCTTCACACTCGAAAACACAAAATAAATCAGTGTTAATTTTTTAAAAAACTCGAAGTTTCGAAGTACATATCGGGGGTGAAACTGTGCAAATTTTCATTAAGACATTCTGTGAGAGGCACGAGTACAAGTCGAGGTGAAACTGTGCCAATTTTCAGAGACATTCTGTGAGAGGCACGAGTACAAGTCGAGGTGAAACTGTGCCAATTTTCAGAGACATTCTGTGAAAGATTGAATTACCTACTTTGAAGCAAGATAATCATTCTTTTGGTCGGTTATCGGAATCTTCACACTCGAAAACCCAAAATAAACCCGAGTTAATTTTTTCAAAAATTCGAAGTTTCGAAGTACAAGTCGAGGTGAAACTGTGCCAATTTTTAGAGAGACATTCTGTGAAAGATTGAATTACCTACTTTGAAGCAAGATAATCATTTTTTTGGTCGTCCATCAGAATCTTCACACTCAAAAACTCAAAATAAACCAATGTTAATTTTTTCAAAATTCGAAGTTTGAATTACCTACTTTGAAGCAAGATAATCATTCTTTTGGTCGGTTATCGGAATCTTCACACTCGAAAACCCAAAATAAACCCGAGTTAATTTTTTTCAAAAACTCGAAGTTTCGAAGTACATGTCGGGGTGAAACTATGCAAATTTTCATTAAGACATTCTGTGTGAGGCACGAGTACAAGTAGAGGTGAAACTGTGCCAATTTTTAGAAAGACATTCTGTGAGAGGCACGAGTACAAGTCGAGGTGAAACTGTGCCAATTTTTAGAAAGACATTCTGTGAGAGGCACGAGTACAAGTCGAGGTGAAACTGTGCCAATTTTTAGAAAGACATTCTGTGAGAGGCACGAGTACAAGTAGAGGTGAAACTGTGCCAATTTTTAGAAAGACATTCTGTGAGAGGCACGAGTACAAGTCGAGGTGAAACTGTGCCAGTTTTTAGAAAGACATTCTGTGAGAGGCACGAGTACAAGTCGAGGTGAAACTGTGCCAATTTTCAGAGACATTCTGTGAAAGATTGAATTACCTACTTTGAAGCAAGATAATCATTCTTTTGGTCGGTTATCGGAATCTTCACACTCGAAAACCCAAAATAAACCCGAGTTGATTTTTTCAAAAACTCGAAGTTTCGAAGTACATGTCGGGGTGAAACTATGCAAATTTTCATTAAGACATTCTGTGAGAGGCACGAGTACAAGTCGAGGTGAAACTGTGCCAATTTTCAGAGACATTCTGTGAGAGGCACGAGTACAAGTCGAGGTGAAACTGTGCCAATTTTCAGAGACATTCTGTGAAAGATTGAATTACCTACTTTGAAGCAAGATAATCATTCTTTTGGTCGGTTATCGGAATCTTCACACTCGAAAACCCAAAATAAACCCGAGTTAATTTTTTCAAAAATTCGAAGTTTCGAAGTACAAGTCGAGGTGAAACTGTGCCAATTTTTAGAGAGACATTCTGTGAAAGATTGAATTACCTACTTTGAAGCAAGATAATCATTTTTTTGGTCGTCCATCAGAATCTTCACACTCAAAAACTCAAAATAAACCAATGTTAATTTTTTCAAAAATTCGAAGTTTGAATTACCTACTTTGAAGCAAGATAATCATTCTTTTGGTCGGTTATCGGAATCTTCACACTCGAAAACCCAAAATAAACCCGAGTTAATTTTTTTCAAAAACTCGAAGTTTCGAAGTACATGTCGGGGTGAAACTATGCAAATTTTCATTAAGACATTCTGTGTGAGGCACGAGTACAAGTAGAGGTGAAACTGTGCCAATTTTTAGAAAGACATTCTGTGAGAGGCACGAGTACAAGTCGAGGTGAAACTGTGCCAATTTTTAGAAAGACATTCTGTGAGAGGCACGAGTACAAGTCGAGGTGAAACTGTGCCAATTTTTAGAAAGACATTCTGTGAGAGGCATGAGTACAAGTAGAGGTGAAACTGTGCCAATTTTCAGAGACATTCTGTGAAAGATTGAATTACCTACTTTGAAGCAAGATAATCATTCTTTTGGTCGGTTATCGGAATCTTCACACTCGAAAACCCAAAATAAACCCGAGTTGATTTTTTCAAAAACTCGAAGTTTCGAAGTACATGTCGGGGTGAAACTATGCAAATTTTCATTAAGACATTCTGTGTGAGGCACGAGTACAAGTAGAGGTGAAACTGTGCCAATTTTTAGAAAGACATTCTGTGAGAGGCACGAGTACAAGTCGAGGTGAAACTGTGCCAATTTTTAGAAAGACATTCTGTGAGAGGCACGAGTACAAGTCGAGGTGAAACTGTGACAATTTTCAGAGACATTCTGTGAAAGATTGAATTACTTACTTTGAAGCAAGATAATCATTTTTATGGTCGTCCATCGGAATCTTCACACTCAAAAAACTCAAAATAAACCAATGTTAATTTTTCCAAAAATTCGAAATTTGAATTACCTACTTTGAAGCAAGATAATCATTCTTTTTGTCGGTTATCGGAATCTTCACACTCGAAAACAAAATAAATCAGTGTTAATTTTTTTTAAAAACTCGAAGTTTCGAAGTACATATCGGGGTGAAACTGTGCAAATTTTTAGAGAGACATTCTGTGAGAGGCACGAGTACAAGTCGAGGTGAAACTGTGCCAATTTTCAGAGACATTCTGTGAAAGATTGAATTAATTACTTTGAAGCAAGATAATCATTCTTTTGGTCGGTTATCGGAATCTTCACACTCGAAAACCCAAAACAAACCCGAGTTAATTTTTTCAAAAATTCGAAGTTTCGAAGTACAAGTCGAGGTGAAACTGTGCCAATTTTTAGAGAGACATTCTGTGAAAGATTGAATTACCTACTTTGAAGCAAGATAATCATTCTTTTGGTCGGTTATCGGAATCTTCACACTCGAAAACCCAAAATAAACCCGAGTTAATTTTTTCAAAAAATTCGAAGTTTTGAAGTACAAGTCGAGGTGAAACTGTGCCAATTTTTAGAAAGACATTCTGTGAGAGGCACGAGTACAAGTCGAGGTGAAACTGTGCCAATTTTCAGAGACATTCTGTGAAAGATTGAATTACCTACTTTGAAGCAAGATAATCATTTTTATGGTCGTCCATCGGAATCTTCACACTCAAAAACTCAAAATAAACCAATTTTAATTTTTCCAAAAAATTCGAAGTTTGAATTACCTACTTTGAAGCAATATAATCATTTTTTTTGTCGGTTATCGGAATCTTCACACTCGAAAACACAAAATAAATCAGTGTTAATTTTTTAAAAAACTCGAAGTTTCGAAGTACATATCGGGGTGAAACTGTGCAAATTTTTATAGAGACATTCTGTGAGAGGCACGAGTACAAGTCGAGGTGAAACTGTGCCAATTTTCAGAGACATTCTGTGAGAGGCACGAGTACAAGTCAAGGTGAAACTGTGCCAATTTTCAGAGACATTCTGTGAAAGATTGAATTACCTACTTTGAAGCAAGATAATCATTCTTTTGGTCGGTTATCGGAATCTTCACACTCAAAAACCCAAAAATAAACCCGAGTTAATTTTTTCAAAATTCGAAGTTTCGAAGTACAAGTCGAGGTGAAACTGTGCCAATTTTTAGAGAGACATTCTGTGAAAGATTGAATTACCTACTTTGAAGCAAGATAATCATTTTTTTGGTCGTCCATCAGAATCTTCACACTCAAAAACTCAAAATAAACCAATGTTAATTTTTTCAAAAATTCGAAGTTTGAATTACCTACTTTGAAGCAAGATAATCATTCTTTTGGTCGGTTATCGGAATCTTCACACTCGAAAACCCAAAATAAACCCGAGTTAATTTTTTTCAAAAACTCGAAGTTTCGAAGTACATGTCGGGGTGAAACTATGCAAATTTTCATTAAGACATTCTGTGTGAGGCACGAGTACAAGTAGAGGTGAAACTGTGCCAATTTTTAGAAAGACATTCTGTGAGAGGCACGAGTACAAGTCGAGGTGAAACTGTGCCAATTTTTTAGAAAGACATTCTGTGAGAGGCACGAGTACAAGTAGAGGTGAAACTGTGCCAATTTTTAGAAAGACATTCTGTGAGAGGCACGAGTACAAGTCGAGGTGAAACTGTGCCAGTTTTTAGAAAGACATTCTGTGAGAGGCACGAGTACAAGTCGAGGTGAAACTGTGCCAATTTTCAGAGACATTCTGTGAAAGATTGAATTACCTACTTTGAAGCAAGATAATCATTCTTTTGGTCGGTTATCGGAATCTTCACACTCGAAAACCCAAAATAAACCCGAGTTGATTTTTTCAAAAACTCGAAGTTTCGAAGTACATGTCGGGGTGAAACTATGCAAATTTTCATTAAGACATTCTGTGTGAGGCACGAGTACAAGTAGAGGTGAAACTGTGACAATTTTCAGAGACATTCTGTGAAAGATTGAATTACTTACTTTGAAGCAAGATAATCATTTTTATGGTCGTCCATCGGAATCTTCACACTCAAAAACTCAAAATAAACCAATGTTAATTTTTCCAAAAAATTCGAAATTTGAATTACCTACTTTGAAGCAAGATAATCATTCTTTTTGTCGGTTATCGGAATCTTCACACTCGAAAACAAAATAAATCAGTGTTAATTTTTTTTTAAAAACTCGAAGTTTCGAAGTACATATCGGGGTGAAACTGTGCAAATTTTTAGAGAGACATTTTGTGAGAGGCACGAGTACAAGTCGAGGTGAAACTGTGCCAATTTTCAGAGACATTCTGTGAGAGGCACGAGTACAAGTCAAGGTGAAACTGTGCCAATTTTCAGAGACATTCTGTGAAAGATTGAATTACCTACTTTGAAGCAAGATAATCATTTTTATAGTCGTCCATCGCAATCTTCACACTCAAAAACTCAAAATAAACCAATGTTAATTTTTTCAAAAATTCGAAGTTTGAATTACCTACTTTGAAGCAAGATAATCATTCTTTTGGTCGGTTATCGGAATCTTCACACTCGAAAACCCAAAATAAACCCGAGTTGATTTTTTCAAAAACTCGAAGTTTCGAAGTACATGTCGGGGTGAAACTATGCAAATTTTCATTAAGACATTCTGTGTGAGGCACGAGTACAAGTAGAGGTGAAACTGTGCCAATTTTTAGAAAGACATTCTGTGAGAGGCACGAGTACAAGTCGAAGTGAAACTGTGCCAATTTTTAGAAAGACATTCTGTGAGAGGCACGAGTACAAGTCGAGGTGAAACTGTGACAATTTTCAGAGACATTCTGTGAAAGATTGAATTACTTACTTTGAAGCAAGATAATCATTTTTATGGTCGTCCATCGGAATCTTCACACTCAAAAACTCAAAATAAACCAATGTTAATTTTTTCAAAAATTCGAAGTTTGAATTACCTACTTTGAAGCAGGATAATCATTCTTTTGGTCGGTTATCGGAATCTTCACACTCGAAAACCCAAAATAAACCCGAGTTAATTTTTTTCAAAAACTCGAAGTTTCGAAGTACATATCGGGGGTGAAACTGTGCAAATTTTTAGAGAGACATTCTGTGAGAGGCACGAGTACAAGTCGAGGTGAAACTGTGCCAATTTTCAGAGACATTCTGTGAGAGGCACGAGTACAAGTCAAGGTGAAACTGTGCCAATTTTCAGAGACATTCTGTGAAAGATTGAATTACCTACTTTGAAGCAAGATAATCATTCTTTTGGTCGGTTATCGGAATCTTCACACTCGAAAACCCAAAATAAACCCGAGTTAATTTTTTCAAAAATTCGAAGTTTCGAAGTACAAGTCGAGGTGAAACTGTGCCAATTTTTAGAGAGACATTCTGTGAAAGATTGAATTACCTACTTTGAAGCAAGATAATCATTTTTTTGGTCGTCCATCAGAATCTTCACACTCAAAAAACTCAAAATAAACCAATGTTAATTTTTTCAAAAATTCGAAGTTTGAATTACCTACTTTGAAGCAAGATAATCATTCTTTTGGTCGGTTATCGGAATCTTCACACTCGAAAACACAAAATAAATCAGTGTTAATTTTTTAAAAAACTCGAAGTTTCGAAGTACATATCGGGGTGAAACTGTGCAAATTTTTAGATAGACATTCTGTGAGAGGCACGAGTACAAGTCGAGGTGAAACTGTGCCAATTTTCAGAGACATTCTGTGAAAGATTGAATTACCTACTTTGAAGCAAGATAATCATTCTTTTGGTCGGTTATCGGAATCTTCACACTCGAAAACCCAAAATAAACCCGAGTTAATTTTTTTCAAAAAACTCGAAGTTTCGAAGTACATGTCGGGGTGAAACTATGCAAATTTTCATTAAGACATTTTGTGTGAGGCACGAGTACAAGTAGAGGTGAAACTGTGCCAATTTTTAGAAAGACATTCTGTGAGAGGCACGAGTACAAGTCGAGGAGAAACTGTGCCAATTTTTAGAAAGACATTCTGTGAGAGGCACGAGTACAAGTCGAGGTGAAACTGTGCCAATTTTCAGAGACATTCTGTGAGAGGCACGAGTACAAGTCAAGGTGAAACTGTGCCAATTTTCAGAGACATTCTGTGAAAGATTGAATTACCTACTTTGAAGCAAGATAATCATTCTTTTGGTCGGTTATCGGAATCTTCACACTCGAAAACCCAAAACAAACCCGAGTTAATTTTTTCAAAAAATTCGAAGTTTCGAAGTACAAGTCGAGGTGAAACTGTGCCAATTTTTTAGAGAGACATTCTGTGAAAGATTGAATTACCTACTTTGAAGCAAGATAATCATTCTTTTGGTCGGTTATCGGAATCTTCACACTCGAAAACCCAAAATAAACCCGAGTTAATTTTTTTCAAAAATTCGAAGTTTTGAAGTACAAGTCGAGGTGAAACTGTGCCAATTTTTAGAAAGACATTCTGTGAGAGGCACGAGTACAAGTCGAGGTGAAACTGTGACAATTTTCAGAGACATTCTGTGAAAGATTGAATTACTTACTTTGAAGCAAGATAATCATTTTTATGGTCGGTTATCGGAATCTTCACACTCGAAAACCCAAAATAAACCCGAGTTAATTTTTTCAAAAATTCGAAGTTTTGAAGTACAAGTCGAGGTGAAACTGTGCCAATTTTTAGAAAGACATTCTGTGAGAGGCACGAGTACAAGTCGAGGTGAAACTGTGCCAATTTTCAGAGACATTCTGTGAGAGGCACGAGTACAAGTCGAGGTGAAACTGTGCCAATTTTTAGAGAGACATTCTGTGAAAGATTGAATTACCTACTTTGAAGCAAGATAATCATTTTTTTGGTCGTCCATCAGAATCTTCACACTCAAAAACTCAAAATAAACCAATGTTAATTTTTTTCAAAAACTCGAAGTTTCGAAGTACATGTCGGGGTGAAACTATGCAAATTTTCATTAAGACATTTTGTGTGAGGCACGAGTACAAGTAGAGGTGAAACTGTGCCAATTTTTAGAAAGACATTCTGTGAGAGGCACGAGTACAAGTCAAGGTGAAACTGTGCCAATTTTCAGAGACATTCTGTGAAAGATTGAATTACCTACTTTGAAGCAAGATAATCATTTTTATAGTCGTCCATCGCAATCTTCACACTCAAAAACTCAAAATAAACCAATGTTAATTTTTTCAAAAATTCGAAGTTTGAATTACCTACTTTGAAGCAAGATAATCATTCTTTTGGTCGGTTATCGGAATCTTCACACTCGAAAACCCAAAATAAACCCGAGTTAATTTTTTTCAAAAACTCGAAGTTTCGAAGTACATGTCGGGGTGAAACTATGCAAATTTTCATTAAGACATTCTGTGTGAGGCACGAGTACAAGTAGAGGTGAAACTGTGCCAATTTTTAGAAAGACATTCTGTGAGAGGCACGAGTACAAGTCGAGGTGAAACTGTGCCAATTTTTAGAAAGACATTCTGTGAGAGGCACGAGTACAAGTAGAGGTGAAACTGTGCCAATTTTTAGAAAGACATTCTGTGAGAGGCACGAGTACAAGTCGAGGTGAAACTGTGCCAGTTTTTAGAAAGACATTCTGTGAGAGGCACGAGTACAAGTCGAGGTGAAACTGTGCCAATTTTCAGAGACATTCTGTGAAAGATTGAATTACCTACTTTGAAGCAAGATAATCATTCTTTTGGTCGGTTATCGGAATCTTCACACTCGAAAACCCAAAATAAACCCGAGTTGATTTTTTCAAAAACTCGAAGTTTCGAAGTACATGTCGGGGTGAAACTATGCAAATTTTCATTAAGACATTCTGTGTGAGGCACGAGTACAAGTAGAGGTGAAACTGTGCCAATTTTTAGAAAGACATTCTGTGAGAGGCACGAGTACAAGTCGAGGTGAAACTGTGACAATTTTCAGAGACATTCTGTGAAAGATTGAATTACTTACTTTGAAGCAAGATAATCATTTTTATGGTCGTCCATCGGAATCTTCACACTCAAAAACTCAAAATAAACCAATGTTAATTTTTCCAAAAATTCGAAATTTGAATTACCTACTTTGAAGCAAGATAATCATTCTTTTTGTCGGTTATCGGAATCTTCACACTCGAAAACAAAATAAATCAGTGTTAATTTTTTTTAAAAACTCGAAGTTTCGAAGTACATATCGGGGGTGAAACTGTGCAAATTTTTAGAGAGACATTCTGTGAGAGGCACGAGTACAAGTCGAGGTGAAACTGTGACAATTTTCAGAGACATTCTGTGAAAGATTGAATTACTTACTTTGAAGCAAGATAATCATTTTTATGGTCGGTTATCGGAATCTTCACACTCGAAAACCCAAAATAAACCCGAGTTAATTTTTTTCAAAAATTCGAAGTTTTGAAGTACAAGTCGAGGTGAAACTGTGCCAATTTTTAGAAAGACATTCTGTGAGAGGCACGAGTACAAGTCGAGGTGAAACTGTGCCAATTTTCAGAGACATTCTGTGAGAGGCACGAGTACAAGTCGAGGTGAAACTGTGCCAATTTTTAGAGAGACATTCTGTGAAAGATTGAATTACCTACTTTGAAGCAAGATAATCATTTTTTTGGTCGTCCATCAGAATCTTCACACTCAAAAACTCAAAATAAACCAATGTTAATTTTTCCAAAAATTCGAAATTTGAATTACCTACTTTGAAGCAAGATAATCATTCTTTTGGTCGGTTATCGGAATCTTCACACTCGAAAACCCAAAATAAACCCGAGTTAATTTTTTCAAAAATTCGAAGTTTCGAAGTACAAGTCGAGGTGAAACTGTGCCAATTTTTAGAAAGACATTCTGTGAGAGGCACGAGTACAAGTCGAGGTGAAACTGTGACAATTTTCAGAGACATTCTGTGAAAGATTGAATTACTTACTTTGAAGCAAGATAATCATTTTTTTGGTCGTCCATCAGAATCTTCACACTCAAAAACTCAAAATAAACCAATGTTAATTTTTTTTCAAAAACTCGAAGTTTCGAAGTACATGTCGGGGTGAAACTATGCAAATTTTCATTAAGACATTTTGTGTGAGGCACGAGTACAAGTAGAGGTGAAACTGTGCCAATTTTTAGAAAGACATTCTGTGAGAGGCACGAGTACAAGTCGAGGAGAAACTGTGCCAATTTTTAGAAAGACATTCTGTGAGAGGCACGAGTACAAGTCGAGGTGAAACTGTGCCAATTTTCAGAGACATTCTGTGAGAGGCACGAGTACAAGTCAAGGTGAAACTGTGCCAATTTTCAGAGACATTCTGTGAAAGATTGAATTACCTACTTTGAAGCAAGATAATCATTCTTTTGGTCGGTTATCGGAATCTTCACACTCGAAAACCCAAAACAAACCCGAGTTAATTTTTTCAAAAATTTGAAGTTTCGAAGTACAAGTCGAGGTGAAACTGTGCCAATTTTTAGAGAGACATTCTGTGAAAGATTGAATTACCTACTTTGAAGCAAGATAATCATTCTTTTGGTCGGTTATCGGAATCTTCACACTCGAAAACCCAAAATAAACCCGAGTTAATTTTTTCAAAAATTCGAAGTATTGAAGTACAAGTCGAGGTGAAACTGTGCCAATTTTTAGAAAGACATTCTGTGAGAGGCACGAGTACAAGTCGAGGAGAAACTGTGCCAATTTTTAGAAAGACATTCTGTGAGAGGCACGAGTTCAAGTCGAGGTGAAACTGTGACAATTTTCAGAGACATTCTGTGAAAGATTGAATTACTTACTTTGAAGCAAGATAATCATTTTTATGGTCGTCCATCGGAATCTTCACACTCAAAAACTCAAAATAAACCAATGTTAATTTTTTCAAAAATTCGAAGTTTGAATTACCTACTTTGAAGCAGGATAATCATTCTTTTGGTCGGTTATCGGAATCTTCACACTCGAAAACCCAAAATAAACCCGAGTTAATTTTTTTCAAAAACTCGAAGTTTCGAAGTACATATCGGGGTGAAACTGTGCAAATTTTTAGAGAGACATTCTGTGAGAGGCACGAGTACAAGTCGAGGTGAAACTGTGCCAATTTTCAGAGACATTCTGTGAGAGGCACGAGTACAAGTCAAGGTGAAACTGTGCCAATTTTCAGAGACATTCTGTGAAAGATTGAATTACCTACTTTGAAGCAAGATAATCATTCTTTTGGTCGGTTATCGGAATCTTCACACTCGAAAACCCAAAATAAACCCGAGTTAATTTTTTCAAAAATTCGAAGTTTCGAAGTACAAGTCGAGGTGAAACTGTGCCAATTTTTAGAAAGACATTCTGTGAGAGGCACGAGTACAAGTCGAGGTGAAACTGTGCCAATTTTCAGAGACATTCTGTGAGAGGCACGAGTACAAGTCGAGGTGAAACTGTGCCAATTTTTAGAGAGACATTCTGTGAAAGATTGAATTACCTACTTTGAAGCAAGATAATCATTTTTTTGGTCGTCCATCAGAATCTTCACACTCAAAAACTCAAAATAAACCAATGTTAATTTTTTTCAAAAATTCGAAGTTTGAATTACCTACTTTGAAGCAAGATAATCATTCTTTTGGTCGGTTATCGGAATCTTCACACTCGAAAACACAAAATAAATCAGTGTTAATTTTTAAAAAAACTCGAAGTTTCGAAGTACATATCGGGGTGAAACTGTGCAAATTTTTTAGAGAGACATTCTGTGAGAGGCACGAGTACAAGTCGAGGTGAAACTGTGCCAATTTTCAGAGACATTCTGTGAAAGATTGAATTACCTACTTTGAAGCAAGATAATCATTTTTTTGGTCGTCCATCAGAATCTTCACACTCAAAAACTCAAAATAAACCAATGTTAATTTTTTCAAAAACTCGAAGTTTCGAAGTACATGTCGGGGTGAAACTATGCAAATTTTCATTAAGACATTCTGTGTGAGGCACGAGTACAAGTAGAGGTGAAACTGTGCCAATTTTCAGAGACATTCTGTGAGAGGCACGAGTACAAGTCGAGGTGAAACTGTGCCAATTTTCAGAGACATTCTGTGAAAGATTGAATTACCTACTTTGAAGCAAGATAATCATTCTTTTGGTCGGTTATCGGAATCTTCACACTCGAAAACACAAAATAAATCAGTGTTAATTTTTTAAAAAACTCGAAGTTTCGAAGTACATATCGGGGTGAAACTGTGCAAATTTTTAGAGAGACATTCTGTGAGAGGCACGAGTACAAGTCGAGGTGAAACTGTGCCAATTTTCAGAGACATTCTGTGAGAGGCACGAGTACAAGTCAAGGTGAAACTGTGCCAATTTTCAGAGACATTCTGTGAAAGATTGAATTACCTACTTTGAAGCAAGATAATCATTCTTTTGGTCGGTTATCGGAATCTTCACACTCGAAAACCCAAAATAAACCCGAGTTAATTTTTTTCAAAAATTCGAAGTTTCGAAGTACAAGTCGAGGTGAAACTGTGCCAATTTTTAGAGAGACATTCTGTGAAAGATTGAATTACCTACTTTGAAGCAAGATAATCATTTTTTTGGTCGTCCATCAGAATCTTCACACTCAAAAACTCAAAATAAACCAATGTTAATTTTTTCAAAAATTCGAAGTTTGAATTACCTACTTTGAAGCAAGATAATCATTCTTTTGGTCGGTTATCGGAATCTTCACACTCGAAAACCCAAAATAAACCCGAGTTAATTTTTTTCAAAAACTCGAAGTTTCGAAGTACATGTCGGGGTGAAACTATGCAAATTTTCATTAAGACATTCTGTGTGAGGCACGAGTACAAGTAGAGGTGAAACTGTGCCAATTTTTAGAAAGACATTCTGTGAGAGGCACGAGTACAAGTCGAGGTGAAACTGTGACAATTTTCAGAGACATTCTGTGAAAGATTGAATTACTTACTTTGAAGCAAGATAATCATTTTTATGGTCGTCCATCGGAATCTTCACACTCAAAAACTCAAAATAAACCAATGTTAATTTTTCCAAAAATTCGAAATTTGAATTACCTACTTTGAAGCAAGATAATCATTCTTTTTGTCGGTTATCGGAATCTTCACACTCGAAAACAAAATAAATCAGTGTTAATTTTTTTTAAAAACTCGAAGTTTCGAAGTACATATCGGGGGTGAAACTGTGCAAATTTTTAGAGAGACATTCTGTGAGAGGCACGAGTACAAGTCGAGGTGAAACTGTGACAATTTTCAGAGACATTCTGTGAAAGATTGAATTACTTACTTTGAAGCAAGATAATCATTTTTATGGTCGGTTATCGGAATCTTCACACTCGAAAACCCAAAATAAACCCGAGTTAATTTTTTCAAAAATTCGAAGTTTTGAAGTACAAGTCGAGGTGAAACTGTGCCAATTTTTAGAAAGACATTCTGTGAGAGGCACGAGTACAAGTCGAGGTGAAACTGTGCCAATTTTCAGAGACATTCTGTGAGAGGCACGAGTACAAGTCGAGGTGAAACTGTGCCAATTTTTAGAGAGACATTCTGTGAAAGATTGAATTACCTACTTTGAAGCAAGATAATCATTTTTTTGGTCGTCCATCAGAATCTTCACACTCAAAAAACTCAAAATAAACCAATGTTAATTTTTCCAAAAATTCGAAATTTGAATTACCTACTTTGAAGCAAGATAATCATTCTTTTGGTCGGTTATCGGAATCTTCACACTCGAAAACCCAAAATAAACCCGAGTTAATTTTTTCAAAAAATTCGAAGTTTCGAAGTACAAGTCGAGGTGAAACTGTGCCAATTTTTAGAAAGACATTCTGTGAGAGGCACGAGTACAAGTCGAGGTGAAACTGTGACAATTTTCAGAGACATTCTGTGAAAGATTGAATTACTTACTTTGAAGCAAGATAATCATTTTTTTGGTCGTCCATCAGAATCTTCACACTCAAAAAACTCAAAAATAAACCAATGTTAATTTTTTCAAAAACTCGAAGTTTCGAAGTACATGTCGGGGTGAAACTATGCAAATTTTCATTAAGACATTTTGTGTGAGGCACGAGTACAAGTAGAGGTGAAACTGTGCCAATTTTTAGAAAGACATTCTGTGAGAGGCACGAGTACAAGTCGAGGAGAAACTGTGCCAATTTTTAGAAAGACATTCTGTGAGAGGCACGAGTACAAGTCGAGGTGAAACTGTGCCAATTTTCAGAGACATTCTGTGAGAGGCACGAGTACAAGTCAAGGTGAAACTGTGCCAATTTTCAGAGACATTCTGTGAAAGATTGAATTACCTACTTTGAAGCAAGATAATCATTCTTTTGGTCGGTTATCGGAATCTTCACACTCGAAAACCCAAAACAAACCCGAGTTAATTTTTTCAAAAATTTGAAGTTTCGAAGTACAAGTCGAGGTGAAACTGTGCCAATTTTTAGAGAGACATTCTGTGAAAGATTGAATTACCTACTTTGAAGCAAGATAATCATTCTTTTGGTCGGTTATCGGAATCTTCACACTCGAAAACCCAAAATAAACCCGAGTTAATTTTTTCAAAAATTCGAAGTATTGAAGTACAAGTCGAGGTGAAACTGTGCCAATTTTTAGAAAGACATTCTGTGAGAGGCACGAGTACAAGTCGAGGAGAAACTGTGCCAATTTTTAGAAAGACATTCTGTGAGAGGCACGAGTTCAAGTCGAGGTGAAACTGTGACAATTTTCAGAGACATTCTGTGAAAGATTGAATTACTTACTTTGAAGCAAGATAATCATTTTTATGGTCGTCCATCGGAATCTTCACACTCAAAAACTCAAAATAAACCAATGTTAATTTTTTCAAAAATTCGAAGTTTGAATTACCTACTTTGAAGCAGGATAATCATTCTTTTGGTCGGTTATCGGAATCTTCACACTCGAAAACCCAAAATAAACCCGAGTTAATTTTTTTCAAAAACTCGAAGTTTCGAAGTACATATCGGGGTGAAACTGTGCAAATTTTTAGAGAGACATTCTGTGAGAGGCACGAGTACAAGTCGAGGTGAAACTGTGCCAATTTTCAGAGACATTCTGTGAGAGGCACGAGTACAAGTCAAGGTGAAACTGTGCCAATTTTCAGAGACATTCTGTGAAAGATTGAATTACCTACTTTGAAGCAAGATAATCATTCTTTTGGTCGGTTATCGGAATCTTCACACTCGAAAACCCAAAATAAACCCGAGTTAATTTTTTCAAAAATTCGAAGTTTCGAAGTACAAGTCGAGGTGAAACTGTGCCAATTTTTAGAAAGACATTCTGTGAGAGGCACGAGTACAAGTCGAGGTGAAACTGTGCCAATTTTCAGAGACATTCTGTGAGAGGCACGAGTACAAGTCGAGGTGAAACTGTGCCAATTTTTAGAGAGACATTCTGTGAAAGATTGAATTACCTACTTTGAAGCAAGATAATCATTTTTTTGGTCGTCCATCAGAATCTTCACACTCAAAAACTCAAAATAAACCAATGTTAATTTTTTCAAAATTCGAAGTTTGAATTACCTACTTTGAAGCAAGATAATCATTCTTTTGGTCGGTTATCGGAATCTTCACACTCGAAAACACAAAATAAATCAGTGTTAATTTTTAAAAAAACTCGAAGTTTCGAAGTACATATCGGGGTGAAACTGTGCAAATTTTTAGAGAGACATTCTGTGAGAGGCACGAGTACAAGTCGAGGTGAAACTGTGCCAATTTTCAGAGACATTCTGTGAAAGATTGAATTACCTACTTTGAAGCAAGATAATCATTTTTTTGGTCGTCCATCAGAATCTTCACACTCAAAAAACTCAAAATAAACCAATGTTAATTTTTTCAAAAACTCGAAGTTTCGAAGTACATGTCGGGGTGAAACTATGCAAATTTTCATTAAGACATTCTGTGTGAGGCACGAGTACAAGTAGAGGTGAAACTGTGCCAATTTTCAGAGACATTCTGTGAGAGGCACGAGTACAAGTCGAGGTGAAACTGTGCCAATTTTCAGAGACATTCTGTGAAAGATTGAATTACCTACTTTGAAGCAAGATAATCATTCTTTTGGTCGGTTATCGGAATCTTCACACTCGAAAACACAAAATAAATCAGTGTTAATTTTTTAAAAAACTCGAAGTTTCGAAGTACATATCGGGGTGAAACTGTGCAAATTTTTAGAGAGACATTCTGTGAGAGGCACGAGTACAAGTCGAGGTGAAACTGTGCCAATTTTCAGAGACATTCTGTGAGAGGCACGAGTACAAGTCAAGGTGAAACTGTGCCAATTTTCAGAGACATTCTGTGAAAGATTGAATTACCTACTTTGAAGCAAGATAATCATTCTTTTGGTCGGTTATCGGAATCTTCACACTCGAAAACCCAAAATAAACCCGAGTTAATTTTTTTCAAAAATTCGAAGTTTCGAAGTACAAGTCGAGGTGAAACTGTGCCAATTTTTAGAGAGACATTCTGTGAAAGATTGAATTACCTACTTTGAAGCAAGATAATCATTTTTTTGGTCGTCCATCAGAATCTTCACACTCAAAAACTCAAAATAAACCAATGTTAATTTTTTCAAAAATTCGAAGTTTGAATTACCTACTTTGAAGCAAGATAATCATTCTTTTGGTCGGTTATCGGAATCTTCACACTCGAAAACCCAAAATAAACCCGAGTTAATTTTTTTCAAAAACTCGAAGTTTCGAAGTACATGTCGGGGTGAAACTATGCAAATTTTCATTAAGACATTCTGTGTGAGGCACGAGTACAAGTAGAGGTGAAACTGTGCCAATTTTTAGAAAGACATTCTGTGAGAGGCACGAGTACAAGTCGAGGTGAAACTGTGCCAATTTTTAGAAAGACATTCTGTGAGAGGCACGAGTACAAGTAGAGGTGAAACTGTGCCAATTTTTAGAAAGACATTCTGTGAGAGGCACGAGTACAAGTAGAGGTGAAACTGTGCCAGTTTTTAGAAAGACATTCTGTGAGAGGCACGAGTACAAGTCGAGGTGAAACTGTGCCAATTTTCAGAGACATTCTGTGAAAGATTGAATTACCTACTTTGAAGCAAGATAATCATTCTTTTGGTCGGTTATCGGAATCTTCACACTCGAAAACCCAAAATAAACCCGAGTTGATTTTTTCAAAAACTCGAAGTTTCGAAGTACATGTCGGGGTGAAACTATGCAAATTTTCATTAAGACATTCTGTGTGAGGCACGAGTACAAGTAGAGGTGAAACTGTGCCAATTTTTAGAAAGACATTCTGTGAGAGGCACGAGTACAAGTCGAGGTGAAACTGTGACAATTTTCAGAGACATTCTGTGAAAGATTGAATTACTTACTTTGAAGCAAGATAATCATTTTTATGGTCGTCCATCGGAATCTTCACACTCAAAAACTCAAAATAAACCAATGTTAATTTTTCCAAAAAATTCGAAATTTGAATTACCTACTTTGAAGCAAGATAATCATTCTTTTTGTCGGTTATCGGAATCTTCACACTCGAAAACAAAATAAATCAGTGTTAATTTTTTTTAAAAACTCGAAGTTTCGAAGTACATATCGGGGTGAAACTGTGCAAATTTTTAGAGAGACATTTTGTGAGAGGCACGAGTACAAGTCGAGGTGAAACTGTGCCAATTTTCAGAGACATTCTGTGAGAGGCACGAGTACAAGTCAAGGTGAAACTGTGCCAATTTTCAGAGACATTCTGTGAAAGATTGAATTACCTACTTTGAAGCAAGATAATCATTTTTATAGTCGTCCATCGCAATCTTCACACTCAAAAACTCAAAATAAACCAATGTTAATTTTTTCAAAAATTCGAAGTTTGAATTACCTACTTTGAAGCAAGATAATCATTCTTTTGGTCGGTTATCGGAATCTTCACACTCGAAAACCCAAAATAAACCCGAGTTGATTTTTTCAAAAACTCGAAGTTTCGAAGTACATGTCGGGGTGAAACTATGCAAATTTTCATTAAGACATTCTGTGTGAGGCACGAGTACAAGTAGAGGTGAAACTGTGCCAATTTTTAGAAAGACATTCTGTGAGAGGCACGAGTACAAGTCGAGGTGAAACTGTGACAATTTTCAGAGACATTCTGTGAAAGATTGAATTACTTACTTTGAAGCAAGATAATCATTCTTTTGGTCGGTTATCGAAATCTTCACACTCGAAAACACAAAATAAATCAGTGTTAATTTTTTAAAAAACTCGAAGTTTCGAAGTACATATCGGGGTGAAACTGTGCAAATTTTTAGAGAGACATTCTGTGAGAGGCACGAGTACAAGTAGAGGTGAAACTGTGCCAGTTTTTAGAAAGACATTCTGTGAGAGGCACGAGTACAAGTCGAGGTGAAACTGTGCCAATTTTCAGAGACATTCTGTGAAAGATTGAATTACCTACTTTGAAGCAAGATAATCATTCTTTTGGTCGGTTATCGGAATCTTCACACTCGAAAACCCAAAATAAACCCGAGTTGATTTTTTCAAAAACTCGAAGTTTCGAAGTACATGTCGGGGTGAAACTATGCAAATTTTCATTAAGACATTCTGTGTGAGGCACGAGTACAAGTAGAGGTGAAACTGTGCCAATTTTTAGAAAGACATTCTGTGAGAGGCACGAGTACAAGTCGAGGTGAAACTGTGACAATTTTCAGAGACATTCTGTGAAAGATTGAATTACTTACTTTGAAGCAAGATAATCATTTTTATGGTCGTCCATCGCAATCTTCACACTCAAAAACTCAAAATAAACCAATGTTAATTTTTTTCAAAAATTCGAAGTTTGAATTACCTACTTTGAAGCAAGATAATCATTTTTATGGTCGTCCATCGGAATCTTCACACTCAAAAACTCAAAAATAAACCAATGTTAATTTTTCCAAAAAATTCGAAATTTGAATTACCTACTTTGAAGCAAGATAATCATTCTTTTTGTCGGTTATCGGAATCTTCACACTCGAAAACAAAATAAATCAGTGTTAATTTTTTTTAAAAACTCGAAGTTTCGAAGTACATATCGGGGTGAAACTGTGCAAATTTTTAGAGAGACATTTTGTGAGAGGCACGAGTACAAGTCGAGGTGAAACTGTGCCAATTTTCAGAGACATTCTGTGAGAGGCACGAGTACAAGTCAAGGTGAAACTGTGCCAATTTTCAGAGACATTCTGTGAAAGATTGAATTACCTACTTTGAAGCAAGATAATCATTTTTATAGTCGTCCATCGCAATCTTCACACTCAAAAACTCAAAATAAACCAATGTTAATTTTTTCAAAAATTCGAAGTTTGAATTACCTACTTTGAAGCAAGATAATCATTCTTTTGGTCGGTTATCGGAATCTTCACACTCGAAAACCCAAAATAAACCCGAGTTGATTTTTTCAAAAACTCGAAGTTTCGAAGTACATGTCGGGGTGAAACTATGCAAATTTTCATTAAGACATTCTGTGTGAGGCACGAGTACAAGTAGAGGTGAAACTGTGCCAATTTTTAGAAAGACATTCTGTGAGAGGCACGAGTACAAGTCGAGGTGAAACTGTGACAATTTTCAGAGACATTCTGTGAAAGATTGAATTACTTACTTTGAAGCAAGATAATCATTCTTTTGGTCGGTTATCGGAATCTTCACACTCGAAAACACAAAATAAATCAGTGTTAATTTTTTAAAAAACTCGAAGTTTCGAAGTACATATCGGGGTGAAACTGTGCAAATTTTTAGAGAGACATTCTGTGAGAGGCACGAGTACAAGTCGAGGTGAAACTGTGCCAATTTTCAGAGACATTCTGTGAGAGGCACGAGTACAAGTCAAGGTGAAACTGTGCCAATTTTCAGAGACATTCTGTGAAAGATTGAATTACCTACTTTGAAGCAAGATAATCATTCTTTTGGTCGGTTATCGGAATCTTCACACTCGAAAACCCAAAATAAACCCGAGTTAATTTTTTCAAAAATTCGAAGTTTCGAAGTACAAGTCGAGGTGAAACTGTGCCAATTTTTAGAGAGACATTCTGTGAAAGATTGAATTACCTACTTTGAAGCAAGATAATCATTTTTTTGGTCGTCCATCAGAATCTTCACACTCAAAAACTCAAAATAAACCAATGTTAATTTTTTCAAAAAATTCGAAGTTTGAATTACCTACTTTGAAGCAAGATAATCATTCTTTTGGTCGGTTATCGGAATCTTCACACTCGAAAACCCAAAATAAACCCGAGTTAATTTTTTTCAAAAACTCGAAGTTTCGAAGTACATGTCGGGGGTGAAACTATGCAAATTTTCATTAAGACATTCTGTGTGAGGCACGAGTACAAGTAGAGGTGAAACTGTGCCAATTTTTAGAAAGACATTCTGTGAGAGGCACGAGTACAAGTCGAGGTGAAACTGTGCCAATTTTTAGAAAGACATTCTGTGAGAGGCACGAGTACAAGTAGAGGTGAAACTGTGCCAATTTTTAGAAAGACATTCTGTGAGAGGCACGAGTACAAGTAGAGGTGAAACTGTGCCAGTTTTTAGAAAGACATTCTGTGAGAGGCACGAGTACAAGTCGAGGTGAAACTGTGCCAATTTTCAGAGACATTCTGTGAAAGATTGAATTACCTACTTTGAAGCAAGATAATCATTCTTTTGGTCGGTTATCGGAATCTTCACACTCGAAAACCCAAAATAAACCCGAGTTGATTTTTTCAAAAAACTCGAAGTTTCGAAGTACATGTCGGGGTGAAACTATGCAAATTTTCATTAAGACATTCTGTGTGAGGCACGAGTACAAGTAGAGGTGAAACTGTGCCAATTTTTAGAAAGACATTCTGTGAGAGGCACGAGTACAAGTCGAGGTGAAACTGTGACAATTTTCAGAGACATTCTGTGAAAGATTGAATTACTTACTTTGAAGCAAGATAATCATTTTTATGGTCGTCCATCGGAATCTTCACACTCAAAAACTCAAAATAAACCAATGTTAATTTTTCCAAAAAATTCGAAATTTGAATTACCTACTTTGAAGCAAGATAATCATTCTTTTTTGTCGGTTATCGGAATCTTCACACTCGAAAACAAAATAAATCAGTGTTAATTTTTTTTAAAAACTCGAAGTTTCGAAGTACATATCGGGGTGAAACTGTGCAAATTTTTAGAGAGACATTTTGTGAGAGGCACGAGTACAAGTCGAGGTGAAACTGTGCCAATTTTCAGAGACATTCTGTGAGAGGCACGAGTACAAGTCAAGGTGAAACTGTGCCAATTTTCAGAGACATTCTGTGAAAGATTGAATTACCTACTTTGAAGCAAGATAATCATTTTTATAGTCGTCCATCGCAATCTTCACACTCAAAAACTCAAAATAAACCAATGTTAATTTTTTCAAAAATTCGAAGTTTGAATTACCTACTTTGAAGCAAGATAATCATTCTTTTGGTCGGTTATCGGAATCTTCACACTCGAAAACCCAAAATAAACCCGAGTTGATTTTTTCAAAAACTCGAAGTTTCGAAGTACATGTCGGGGTGAAACTATGCAAATTTTCATTAAGACATTCTGTGTGAGGCACGAGTACAAGTAGAGGTGAAACTGTGCCAATTTTTAGAAAGACATTCTGTGAGAGGCACGAGTACAAGTCGAGGTGAAACTGTGACAATTTTCAGAGACATTCTGTGAAAGATTGAATTACTTACTTTGAAGCAAGATAATCATTCTTTTGGTCGGTTATCGGAATCTTCACACTCGAAAACACAAAATAAATCAGTGTTAATTTTTTTAAAAAACTCGAAGTTTCGAAGTACATATCGGGGTGAAACTGTGCAAATTTTTAGAGAGACATTCTGTGAGAGGCACGAGTACAAGTCGAGGTGAAACTGTGCCAATTTTCAGAGACATTCTGTGAGAGGCACGAGTACAAGTCAAGGTGAAACTGTGCCAATTTTCAGAGACATTCTGTGAAAGATTGAATTACCTACTTTGAAGCAAGATAATCATTCTTTTGGTCGGTTATCGGAATCTTCACACTCGAAAACCCAAAATAAACCCGAGTTAATTTTTTTCAAAAATTCGAAGTTTCGAAGTACAAGTCGAGGTGAAACTGTGCCAATTTTTTAGAGAGACATTCTGTGAAAGATTGAATTACCTACTTTGAAGCAAGATAATCATTTTTTTGGTCGTCCATCAGAATCTTCACACTCAAAAACTCAAAATAAACCAATGTTAATTTTTTTCAAAAATTCGAAGTTTGAATTACCTACTTTGAAGCAAGATAATCATTCTTTTGGTCGGTTATCGGAATCTTCACACTCGAAAACCCAAAATAAACCCGAGTTAATTTTTTTCAAAAACTCGAAGTTTCGAAGTACATGTCGGGGTGAAACTATGCAAATTTTCATTAAGACATTCTGTGTGAGGCACGAGTACAAGTAGAGGTGAAACTGTGCCAATTTTTAGAAAGACATTCTGTGAGAGGCACGAGTACAAGTCGAGGTGAAACTGTGACAATTTTCAGAGACATTCTGTGAAAGATTGAATTACTTACTTTGAAGCAAGATAATCATTCTTTTGGTCGGTTATCGAAATCTTCACACTCGAAAACACAAAATAAATCAGTGTTAATTTTTTTAAAAAACTCGAAGTTTCGAAGTACATATCGGGGTGAAACTGTGCAAATTTTTAGAGAGACATTCTGTGAGAGGCACGAGTACAAGTAGAGGTGAAACTGTGCCAGTTTTTAGAAAGACATTCTGTGAGAGGCACGAGTACAAGTCGAGGTGAAACTGTGCCAATTTTCAGAGACATTCTGTGAAAGATTGAATTACCTACTTTGAAGCAAGATAATCATTCTTTTGGTCGGTTATCGGAATCTTCACACTCGAAAACCCAAAATAAACCCGAGTTGATTTTTTCAAAAACTCGAAGTTTCGAAGTACATGTCGGGGTGAAACTATGCAAATTTTCATTAAGACATTCTGTGTGAGGCACGAGTACAAGTAGAGGTGAAACTGTGCCAATTTTTAGAAAGACATTCTGTGAGAGGCACGAGTACAAGTCGAGGTGAAACTGTGACAATTTTCAGAGACATTCTGTGAAAGATTGAATTACTTACTTTGAAGCAAGATAATCATTTTTATGGTCGTCCATCGCAATCTTCACACTCAAAAACTCAAAATAAACCAATGTTAATTTTTTTCAAAAATTCGAAGTTTGAATTACCTACTTTGAAGCAAGATAATCATTTTTATGGTCGTCCATCGGAATCTTCACACTCAAAAACTCAAAATAAACCAATGTTAATTTTTCCAAAAAATTCGAAATTTGAATTACCTACTTTGAAGCAAGATAATCATTCTTTTTGTCGGTTATCGGAATCTTCACACTCGAAAACAAAATAAATCAGTGTTAATTTTTTTTAAAAACTCGAAGTTTCGAAGTACATATCGGGGTGAAACTGTGCAAATTTTTTAGAGAGACATTTTGTGAGAGGCACGAGTACAAGTCGAGGTGAAACTGTGCCAATTTTCAGAGACATTCTGTGAGAGGCACGAGTACAAGTCAAGGTGAAACTGTGCCAATTTTCAGAGACATTCTGTGAAAGATTGAATTACCTACTTTGAAGCAAGATAATCATTTTTATAGTCGTCCATCGCAATCTTCACACTCAAAAACTCAAAATAAACCAATGTTAATTTTTTCAAAAATTCGAAGTTTGAATTACCTACTTTGAAGCAAGATAATCATTCTTTTGGTCGGTTATCGGAATCTTCACACTCGAAAACCCAAAATAAACCCGAGTTGATTTTTTCAAAAACTCGAAGTTTCGAAGTACATGTCGGGGGTGAAACTATGCAAATTTTCATTAAGACATTCTGTGTGAGGCACGAGTACAAGTAGAGGTGAAACTGTGCCAATTTTTAGAAAGACATTCTGTGAGAGGCACGAGTACAAGTCGAGGTGAAACTGTGACAATTTTCAGAGACATTCTGTGAAAGATTGAATTACTTACTTTGAAGCAAGATAATCATTCTTTTGGTCGGTTATCGGAATCTTCACACTCGAAAACACAAAAATAAATCAGTGTTAATTTTTAAAAAACTCGAAGTTTCGAAGTACATATCGGGGTGAAACTGTGCAAATTTTTAGAGAGACATTCTGTGAGAGGCACGAGTACAAGTCGAGGTGAAACTGTGCCAATTTTCAGAGACATTCTGTGAGAGGCACGAGTACAAGTCAAGGTGAAACTGTGCCAATTTTCAGAGACATTCTGTGAAAGATTGAATTACCTACTTTGAAGCAAGATAATCATTCTTTTGGTCGGTTATCGGAATCTTCACACTCGAAAACCCAAAATAAACCCGAGTTAATTTTTTCAAAAATTCGAAGTTTCGAAGTACAAGTCGAGGTGAAACTGTGCCAATTTTTAGAGAGACATTCTGTGAAAGATTGAATTACCTACTTTGAAGCAAGATAATCATTTTTTTTGGTCGTCCATCAGAATCTTCACACTCAAAAACTCAAAATAAACCAATGTTAATTTTTTCAAAAATTCGAAGTTTGAATTACCTACTTTGAAGCAAGATAATCATTCTTTTGGTCGGTTATCGGAATCTTCACACTCGAAAACCCAAAATAAACCCGAGTTAATTTTTTCAAAAACTCGAAGTTTCGAAGTACATGTCGGGGTGAAACTATGCAAATTTTCATTAAGACATTCTGTGTGAGGCACGAGTACAAGTAGAGGTGAAACTGTGCCAATTTTTAGAAAGACATTCTGTGAGAGGCACGAGTACAAGTCGAGGTGAAACTGTGCCAATTTTTAGAAAGACATTCTGTGAGAGGCACGAGTACAAGTAGAGGTGAAACTGTGCCAATTTTTAGAAAGACATTCTGTGAGAGGCACGAGTACAAGTAGAGGTGAAACTGTGCCAGTTTTTAGAAAGACATTCTGTGAGAGGCACGAGTACAAGTCGAGGTGAAACTGTGCCAATTTTCAGAGACATTCTGTGAAAGATTGAATTACCTACTTTGAAGCAAGATAATCATTCTTTTGGTCGGTTATCGGAATCTTCACACTCGAAAACCCAAAATAAACCCGAGTTGATTTTTTCAAAAACTCGAAGTTTCGAAGTACATGTCGGGGTGAAACTATGCAAATTTTCATTAAGACATTCTGTGTGAGGCACGAGTACAAGTAGAGGTGAAACTGTGCCAATTTTTAGAAAGACATTCTGTGAGAGGCACGAGTACAAGTCGAGGTGAAACTGTGACAATTTTCAGAGACATTCTGTGAAAGATTGAATTACTTACTTTGAAGCAAGATAATCATTTTTATGGTCGTCCATCGGAATCTTCACACTCAAAAACTCAAAATAAACCAATGTTAATTTTTCCAAAAAATTCGAAATTTGAATTACCTACTTTGAAGCAAGATAATCATTCTTTTTGTCGGTTATCGGAATCTTCACACTCGAAAACAAAATAAATCAGTGTTAATTTTTTTTAAAAACTCGAAGTTTCGAAGTACATATCGGGGTGAAACTGTGCAAATTTTTAGAGAGACATTTTGTGAGAGGCACGAGTACAAGTCGAGGTGAAACTGTGCCAATTTTCAGAGACATTCTGTGAGAGGCACGAGTACAAGTCAAGGTGAAACTGTGCCAATTTTCAGAGACATTCTGTGAAAGATTGAATTACCTACTTTGAAGCAAGATAATCATTTTTATAGTCGTCCATCGCAATCTTCACACTCAAAAACTCAAAATAAACCAATGTTAATTTTTTTCAAAAATTCGAAGTTTGAATTACCTACTTTGAAGCAAGATAATCATTCTTTTGGTCGGTTATCGGAATCTTCACACTCGAAAACCCAAAAATAAACCCGAGTTGATTTTTTTCAAAAACTCGAAGTTTCGAAGTACATGTCGGGGTGAAACTATGCAAATTTTCATTAAGACATTCTGTGTGAGGCACGAGTACAAGTAGAGGTGAAACTGTGCCAATTTTTAGAAAGACATTCTGTGAGAGGCACGAGTACAAGTCGAGGTGAAACTGTGACAATTTTCAGAGACATTCTGTGAAAGATTGAATTACTTACTTTGAAGCAAGATAATCATTCTTTTGGTCGGTTATCGGAATCTTCACACTCGAAAACACAAAATAAATCAGTGTTAATTTTTTTAAAAAACTCGAAGTTTCGAAGTACATATCGGGGTGAAACTGTGCAAATTTTTAGAGAGACATTCTGTGAGAGGCACGAGTACAAGTCGAGGTGAAACTGTGCCAATTTTCAGAGACATTCTGTGAGAGGCACGAGTACAAGTCAAGGTGAAACTGTGCCAATTTTCAGAGACATTCTGTGAAAGATTGAATTACCTACTTTGAAGCAAGATAATCATTCTTTTGGTCGGTTATCGGAATCTTCACACTCGAAAACCCAAAATAAACCCGAGTTAATTTTTTTCAAAAATTCGAAGTTTCGAAGTACAAGTCGAGGTGAAACTGTGCCAATTTTTAGAGAGACATTCTGTGAAAGATTGAATTACCTACTTTGAAGCAAGATAATCATTTTTTTGGTCGTCCATCAGAATCTTCACACTCAAAAACTCAAAATAAACCAATGTTAATTTTTTCAAAAATTCGAAGTTTGAATTACCTACTTTGAAGCAAGATAATCATTCTTTTGGTCGGTTATCGGAATCTTCACACTCGAAAACCCAAAATAAACCCGAGTTAATTTTTTTCAAAAACTCGAAGTTTCGAAGTACATGTCGGGGTGAAACTATGCAAATTTTCATTAAGACATTCTGTGTGAGGCACGAGTACAAGTAGAGGTGAAACTGTGCCAATTTTTAGAAAGACATTCTGTGAGAGGCACGAGTACAAGTCGAGGTGAAACTGTGCCAATTTTTAGAAAGACATTCTGTGAGAGGCACGAGTACAAGTAGAGGTGAAACTGTGCCAATTTTTAGAAAGACATTCTGTGAGAGGCACGAGTACAAGTAGAGGTGAAACTGTGCCAGTTTTTAGAAAGACATTCTGTGAGAGGCACGAGTACAAGTCGAGGTGAAACTGTGCCAATTTTCAGAGACATTCTGTGAAAGATTGAATTACCTACTTTGAAGCAAGATAATCATTCTTTTGGTCGGTTATCGGAATCTTCACACTCGAAAACCCAAAATAAACCCGAGTTAATTTTTTTCAAAAACTCGAAGTTTCGAAGTACATGTCGGGGTGAAACTATGCAAATTTTCATTAAGACATTTTGTGTGAGGCACGAGTACAAGTAGAGGTGAAACTGTGCCAATTTTCAGAGACATTCTGTGAGAGGCACGAGTACAAGTCAAGGTGAAACTGTGCCAATTTTCAGAGACATTCTGTGAAAGATTGAATTACCTACTTTGAAGCAAGATAATCATTCTTTTGGTCGGTTATCGGAATCTTCACACTCGAAAACCCAAAATAAACCCGAGTTAATTTTTTTCAAAAACTCGAAGTTTCGAAGTACATGTCGGGGGTGAAACTATGCAAATTTTCATTAAGACATTTTGTGTGAGGCACGAGTACAAGTAGAGGTGAAACTGTGCCAATTTTTAGAAAGACATTCTGTGAGAGGCACGAGTACAAGTCGAGGAGAAACTGTGCCAATTTTTAGAAAGACATTCTGTGAGAGGCACGAGTACAAGTCGAGGTGAAACTGTGACAATTTTCAGAGACATTCTGTGAAAGATTGAATTACTTACTTTGAAGCAAGATAATCATTTTTATGGTCGTCCATCGGAATCTTCACACTCAAAAACTCAAAATAAACCAATGTTAATTTTTTCAAAAATTCGAAGTTTGAATTACCTACTTTGAAGCAGGATAATCATTCTTTTGGTCGGTTATCGGAATCTTCACACTCGAAAACCCAAAATAAACCCGAGTTAATTTTTTCAAAAACTCGAAGTTTCGAAGTACATATCGGGGTGAAACTGTGCAAATTTTTAGAGAGACATTCTGTGAGAGGCACGAGTACAAGTCGAGGTGAAACTGTGCCAATTTTCAGAGACATTCTGTGAGAGGCACGAGTACAAGTCAAGGTGAAACTGTGCCAATTTTCAGAGACATTCTGTGAAAGATTGAATTACCTACTTTGAAGCAAGATAATCATTCTTTTGGTCGGTTATCGGAATCTTCACACTCGAAAACCCAAAATAATCCCGAGTTAATTTTTTCAAAAATTCGAAGTTTCGAAGTACAAGTCGAGGTGAAACTGTGCCAATTTTTAGAGAGACATTCTGTGAAAGATTGAATTACCTACTTTGAAGCAAGATAATCATTTTTTTGGTCGTCCATCAGAATCTTCACACTCAAAAACTCAAAATAAACCAATGTTAATTTTTTCAAAAATTCGAAGTTTGAATTACCTACTTTGAAGCAAGATAATCATTCTTTTGGTCGGTTATCGGAATCTTCACACTCGAAAACACAAAAATAAATCAGTGTTAATTTTTTTCAAAAACTCGAAGTTTCGAAGTACATGTCGGGGTGAAACTGTGCAAATTTTCATTAAGACATTCTGTGAGAGGCACGAGTACAAGTCGAGGTGAAACTGTGCCAATTTTCAGAGACATTCTGTGAGAGGCACGAGTACAAGTCAAGGTGAAACTGTGCCAATTTTCAGAGACATTCTGTGAAAGATTGAATTACCTACTTTGAAGCAAGATAATCATTCTTTTGGTCGGTTATCGGAATCTTCACACTCGAAAACCCAAAATAAACCCGAGTTAATTTTTTTTCAAAAACTCGAAGTTTTGAAGTACATGTCGGGGTGAAACTGTGCAAATTTTCATTAAGACATTCTGTGAGAGGCACGAGTACAAGTCGGGGTGAAACTGTGCCAATTTTCAGAGACATTCTGTGAAAGATTGAATTACCTACTTTGTAGCAAGATAATCATTCTTTTGGTCGGTTATTGGAATCTTCACACTCGAAAACCCAAAATAAACCCGAGTTAATTTTTTTTCAAAAACTCGAAGTTTCGAAGTACATGTCAGGGGTGAAACTATGCAAATTTTCATTAAGACATTTTGTGTGAGGCACGAGTACAAGTCGAGGTGAAACTGTGCCAATTTTTAGAAAGACATTCTGTGAGAGGCACGAGTACAAGTCGAGGAGAAACTGTGCCAATTTTTAGAAAGACATTCTGTGAGAGGCACGAGTACAAGTCGGGGTGAAACTGTGCCAATTTTCAGAGACATTCTGTGAAAGATTGAATTACCTACTTTGAAGCAAGATAATCATTTTTATGGTCGTCCATCGGAATCATCACACTCGAAAACCCAAAATAAACCCGAGTTAATTTTTTTCAAAAACTCGAAGTTTGAATTACCTACTTTGAAGCAGGATAATCATTCTTTTGGTCGGTTATCGGAATCTTCACACTCGAAAACCCAAAATAAACCCGAGTTAATTTTTTTCAAAAACTCGAAGTTTCGAAGTACATGTCGGGGTGAAACTGTGCAAATTTTCAGAGAGACATTCTGTGAGAGGCACGAGTACAAGTCGAGGTGAAACTGTGCCAATTTTCAGAGACATTCTGTGAGAGGCACGAGTACAAGTCAAGGTGAAACTGTGCCAATTTTCAGAGACATTCTGTGAAAGATTGAATTACCTACTTTGAAGCAAGATAATCATTCTTTTGGTCGGTTATCGGAATCTTCACACTCGAAAACCCAAAAACAAACCCGAGTTAATTTTTTCAAAAATTCGAAGTTTCGAAGTACAAGTCGAGGTGAAACTGTGCCAATTTTTAGAGAGACATTCTGTGAAAGATTGAATTACCTACTTTGAAGCAAGATAATCATTCTTTTGGTCGGTTATCGGAATCTTCACACTCGAAAACCCAAAATAAACCCGAGTTAATTTTTTCAAAAATTCGAAGTTTTGAAGTACAAGTCGAGGTGAAACTGTGCCAATTTTTAGAAAGACATTCTGTGAGAGGCACGAGTACAAGTCGAGGTGAAACTGTGCCAATTTTCAGAGACATTCTGTGAGAGGCAAGAGTACATGTCGGGGTGAAACTGTGCAAATTTTCATTAAGACATTCTGTGAAAGATTGAATTACCTACTTTGTAGCAAGATAATCATTTTTATGGTCGTCCATCGGAATCTTCACACTAGAAAACCCAAAATAAATCAATTTTAATTTTTCCAAAAAATTCGAAGTTTGAATTACCTACTTTGAAGCAAGATAATCATTCTTTTTGTCGGTTATCGGAATCTTCACACTAGAAAACCCAAAATAAATCAGTGTTAATTTTTTTCAAAAACTCGAAGTTTCGAAGTACATGTCGGGGTGAAACTGTGCAAATTTTCATTAAGACATTCTGTGAGAGGCACGAGTACAAGTCGAGGTGAAACTGTGCCAATTTTCAGAGACATTCTGTGAGAGGCACGAGTACATGTCGGGGTGAAACTGTGCCAATTTTCAGAGACATTCTGTGAAAGATTGAATTACCTACTTTGAAGCAAGATAATCATTTTTATGGTCGTCCATCGGAATCTTCACACTAGAAAACCCAAAATAAATCAGTGTTAATTTTTTTCAAAAATTCGAAGTTTCGAAGTACATGTCGGGGTGAAACTGTGCAAATTTTCATTAAGACATTCTGTGAGAGGCACGAGTACATGTCGGGGTGAAACTGTGCAAATTTTCATTAAGACATTCTGTGAGAGGCACGAGTACATGTCGGGGTGAAACTGTGCAAATTTTCATTAAGACATTCTGTGAAAGATTGAATTACCTACTTTGTAGCAAGATAATCATTTTTATGGTCGTCCATCGGAATCTTCACACTAGAAAACCCAAAATAAACCAGTGTTAATTTTTTCAAAAATTCGAAGTATGAATTACCTACTTTGAAGCAAGAAAATTATTCTTTTGGTCGGTTTTCGGAATCTTCACACTCGAAAAACCCAAAATAAACCCGAGTTAATTTTTTTCAAAAATTCGAAGTATGAATTACCTACTTTGTAGCAAGATAATCATTTTTATGGTCGTCCATCGGAATCTTCACACTAGAAAACCCAAAATAAATCAGTGTTAATTTTTTTCAAAAACTCGAAGTTTTGAAGTACATGTCGGGGTGAAACTGTGCAAATTTTCATTAAGACATTCTGTGAGAGGCACGAGTACATGTCGGGGTGAAACTGTGCCAATTTTCAGAGACATTCTGTGAGAGGCACGAGTACAAGTAGAGGTGAAACTGTGCAAATTTTCATTAAGACATTCTGTGAGAGGCACGAGTACAAGTCGGGGTGAAACTGTGCCAATTTTCAGAGACATTCTGTGAAAGATTGAATTACCTACTTTGAAGCAAGATAATCATTTTTATGGTCGTCCATCGGAATCTTCACACTAGAAAACCCAAAATAAATCAGTTAATTTTTTTCAAAAACTCGAAGTTTCGAAGTACATGAAGCAAGATAATCATTTTTATGGTCGTCCATCGGAATCTTCACACTCAAAAACTGAAAATAAACCAATGTTAATTTTTTCAAAAATTCGAAGATTGAATTACCTACTTTGAAGCAAGATAATCATTTTTATGGTCGTCCATCAGAATCTTCACACTCAAAAACTCAAAATAAACCAATGTTAATTTTTTCAAAAAATTCGAAGTTTGAATTACCTACTTTGAAGCAAGATAATCATTTTTATGGTCGTCCATCGGAATCATCACACTCGAAAACCCAAAATAAACCCGAGTTAATTTTTTTCAAAAACTCGAAGTTTCGAAGTACATGTCGGGGTGAAACTGTGCAAATTTTCATTAAGACATTCTGTGAGAGGCACGAGTACATGTCGGGGTGGAACTGTGCAAATTTTCAGAGACATTCTGTGAGAGGCACGAGTACAAGTCGAGGTGAAACTGTGCCAATTTTTAGAGAGACTATCTGTGAGAGGCACGAGTACATGTCGGGGTGAAACTGTGCCAATTTTCAGAGACATTCTGTGAAAGATTGAATTACCTACTTTGAAGCAAGATAATCATTTTTATGGTCGTCCATCGGAATCATCACACTCGAAAACCCAAAATAAACCCGAATTAATTTTTTCAAAAATTCGAAGTTTCGAAGTACATGTCGGGGTGAAACTGTGCAAATTTTCATTAAGACATTCTGTGAGAGGCAAGAGTACATGTCGGGGTGAAACTGTGCAAATTTTCATTAAGACATTCTGTGAGAGGCACGAGTACATGTCGGGGTGAAACTGTGCAAATTTTCATTAAGACATTCTGTGAAAGATTGAATTACCTACTTTGTAGCAAGATAATCATTTTTATGGTCGTCCATCGGAATCTTCACACTAGAAAACCCAAAATAAACCCGAGTTAATTTTTTCAAAAACTCGAAGTTTCGAAGTACATGTCGGGGTGAAACTGTGCAAATTTTCATTAAGACATTCTGTGAGAGGCACGAGTACATGTCGGGGTGGAACTGTGTAAATTTTCAGAGACATTCTGTGAAAGATTGAATTACCTACTTTGTAGCAAGATAATCATTTTTATGGTCGTGCATCGGAATCTTCACACTAGAAAACCCAAAATAAACCAGTTTTAATTTTTTCAAAAACTCGAAGTTTGAATTACCTACTTTGAAGCAAGATAATCATTCTTTTGGTCGGTTATCGAAATCTTCACACTCGAAAACCCAAAATAAACCCGAGTTAATTTTTTCAAAAATTCGAAGTATGAATTACATACTTTGAAGCAAGAAAATCATTCTTTTGGTCGCCCATCGGAATCTTCAAACTCGAAAACCCAAAATAAATCTGTGTTAATTTTTTTTAAAAAACTCGAAGTTTCGAAGTACATATCGGGGGTGAAACTGTGCAAATTTTTAGAGAGACATTCTGTGAGAGGCACGAGTACAAGTAGAGGTGAAACTGTGCCAGTTTTTAGAAAGACATTTTGTGAGAGGCACGAGTACAAGTCGGGGTGAAACTGTGTAAATTTTCAAAGACATTCTGTGAGAGACACGAGTACAAGTCGGGGTGAAACTGTGCCAATTTTCAGAGACATTCTGTGAAAGATTGAATTACCTACTTTGTAGCAAGATAATCATTTTTATGGTCATCCATCGGAATCTTCACACTCGAAAACCCAAAATAAACCCGAGTTAATTTTTTCAAAAACTCGAAGTTTTGAAGTACATGTCGGGGTGAAACTGTGCCAATTTTCAGAGACATTCTGTGAGAGGCACGAGTACATGTCGGGGTGAAACTGTGCCAATTTTCAGAGACATTCTGTGAAAGATTGAATTACCTACTTTGAAGCAAGATAATCATTTTTATGGTCGTCCATCGGAATCTTCACACTCGAAAACCCAAAATAAACCCGAGTTAATTTTTTTCAAAAACTCGAAGTTTTGAAGTACATGTCGGGGTGAAACTGTGCAAATTTTCAAAGACATTCTGTGAGAGGCACGAGTACAAGTCGAGGTGAAACTGTGCCAATTTTCAGAGACATTCTGTGAGAGGCACGAGTACAAGTCGAGGTGAAACTGTGCCAATTTTCAGAGACATTCTGTGAGAGGCACGAGTACAAGTCAAGGTGAAACAGTGCCAATTTTCAGACATTCTGTGAAAGATTGAATTACCTACTTTGAAGCAAGATAATCATTCTTTTTGTCGGTTATCGGAATCTTCACACTCGAAAACAAAATAAATCAGTGTTAATTTTTTTAAAAACTCGAAGTTTCGAAGTACATATCGGTGTGAAACTGTGCAAATTTTTAGAGAGACATTCTGTGAGAGGCACGAGTACAAGTCGAGGTGAAACTGTGCCAATTTTCAGAGACATTCTGTGAGAGGCACGAGTACAAGTCAAGGTGAAACTGTGCCAATTTTCAGAGACATTCTGTGAAAGATTGAATTACCTACTTTGAAGCAAGATAATCATTTTTATGGTCGTCCATCGGAATCATCACACTCGAAAACCCAAAATAAACCCGAGTTAATTTTTTCAAAAACTCGAAGTTTCGAAGTACAAGTCGAGGTGAAACTGTGCCAATTTTTAGAAAGACATTTTGTGAGAGGCACGAGTACAAGTCGAGGTGAAACTGTGCCAATTTTCAGAGACATTCTGTGAAAGATTGAATTACATACTTTGAAGCAAGATAATCATTTTTATGGTCGTCCATCGGAATCTTCACACTCGAAAACCCAAAATAAACCAATGTTAATTTTTCCAAAAATTCGAAGTTTGAATTACCTACTTTGAAGCAAGATAATCATTCTTTTGGTCGGTTATCGAAATCTTCACACTCGAAAACCCAAAATAAACCCGAGTTAATTTTTTCAAAAATTCGAAGTATGAATTACATACTTTGAAGCAAGAAAATCATTCTTTTGGTCGCCCATCGGAATCTTCAAACTCGAAAACCCAAAATAAATCTGTGTTAATTTTTTTTAAAAACTCGAAGTTTCGAAGTACATATCGGGGTGAAACTGTGCAAATTTTTAGAGAGACATTCTGTGAGAGGCACGAGTACAAGTAGAGGTGAAACTGTGCCAGTTTTTAGAAAGACATTTTGTGAGAGGCACGAGTACAAGTCGAGGTGAAACTGTGCCAATTTTCAGAGACATTCTGTGAGAGGCACGAGTACAAGTCGAGGTGAAACTGTGCCAATTTTCAGAGACATTCTGTGAAAAATTGAATTACCTACTTTGAAGCAAGATAATCATTTTTATGGTCGTCCATCGGAATCTTCACACTCAAAAACTCAAAATAAACCAATGTTAATTTTTCCAAAAATTCGAAGTTTCGAAGTACAAGTCGAGGTGAAACTGTGCCAATTTTCAGAGACATTCTGTGAGAGGCACGAGTACAAGTCGAGGTGAAACTGTGCCAATTTTCAGAGACATTCTGTGAGAGGCACGAGTACAAGTCGAGGTGAAACTTTGCCAATTTTCAGAGACATTCTGTGAAAGATTGAATTACCTACTTTGAAGCAAGATAATCATTCTTTTGGTCGGTTATCGGAATCTTCACACTTGAAAACCCAAAATAAACCCGAGTTAATTTTTTTTCAAAAACTCGAAGTTTCGAAGTACATGTCGGGGTGAAACTATGCAAATTTTCATTAAGACATTCTGTGTGAGGCACGAGTACAAGTAGAGGTGAAACTGTGCCAGTTTTTAGAAAGACATTTTGTGAGAGGCACGAGTACAAGTCGAGGTGAAACTGTGCCAATTTTCAGAGACATTCTGTGAGAGGCACGAGTACAAGTCGAGGTGAAACTGTGCCAATTTTCAGAGACATTCTGTGAAAGATTGAATTACCTACTTTGAAGCAAGATAATCATTTTTATGGTCGTCCATCGGAATCTTCACACTCAAAAAACTCAAAAACAAACCAATGTTAATTTTTCCAAAAATTCGAAATTTGAATTACCTACTTTGAAGCAAGATAATCATTCTTTTTGTCGGTTATCGGAATCTTCACACTCGAAAACAAAATAAATCAGTGTTAATTTTTTTAAAAAACTCGAAGTTTCGAAGTACATATCGTGGTGAAACTGTGCAAATTTTTAGAGAGACATTCTGTGAGAGGCACGAGTACAAGTCGAGGTGAAACTGTGCCAATTTTCAGAGACATTCTGTGAGAGGCACGAGTACAAGTCGAGGTGAAACTTTGCCAATTTTCAGAGACATTCTGTGAAAGATTGAATTACCTACTTTGAAGCAAGATAATCATTCTTTTGGTCGGTTATCGGAATCTTCACACTCGAAAACCCAAAATAAACCCGAGTTAATTTTTTCAAAAACTCGAAGTTTCGAAGTACATGTCGGGGGTGAAACTATGCAAATTTTCATTAAGACATTCTGTGTGAGGCACGAGTACAAGTAAGAGGTGAAACTGTGCCAATTTTTAGAAAGACATTCTGTGAGAGGCACGAGTACAAGTCGAGGTGAAACTGTGCCAATTTTCAGAGACATTCTGTGAAAGATTGAATTACCTACTTTGAAGCAAGATAATCATTTTTATGGTCGTCCATCGGAATCTTCTTACTAGAAAAACACAAAAAGCACACGAAGCAAATTCACCCCCTGACTGGGGAATCACCACTTCAATTTCCGTAAACAAATCTTCGGAAGAAACAATTGATCTGCACTGGCCAATCTCTATGCAGCAGCAGTCATCATTAAGTTCACGCTTTTCACAGAACGGAAACACTTCTTCAATGAACTTCACTTCGTTTCGTTCTGGAGTAATATCTTCAGTTTCAGGTAGTTCCTCTTCTTCTGAATCCCCAAATATGGGATGGCCATCGAGATTCTTTACATCGATTTCGGACTTGCCATTAGTAAAGTTCTTGTCGGTTCCGGAATGAATAAACCAGGCATTCGAGACATTACTTGGCATTACTGGAGTAACCACTTCTCCAACATTCACTGTCATAACAGGCGAAGTTGAAGTGCACTCAGAAGCGAAATGCCCAGTTCCACGGCATTTATAACATCGCTTGTTGGACTTCTTCTTGTTCTTGTTCTTGACCAAACATACAGAATTCGTTGGGTTTCTTCGAATTTCGTTCAGAAAATATCGAATGTGTCCCACGGCTTCATGCACAGTCTTATACGTGAACAAAATATGCTTGAAACACGAAAGTTCTCCAGTCAGAGAGTCAATCAACGAAAGCAGATGAGAACGTTCACTTGTAGTTTCTCCAAGCACTTTGAGTTGACTCACGTAGGTGGCAAGTTCCTTGACATGTTCCTCAAACTTGTCACAACTAGACAGACGCATACTACGTATTTTCTCCTTGATTAGCCAACACTTTCGTTCGTTGTTGCTATCACACAGTTCACGAAGATGTTCCACCGCTGCATTTGCAGATGATGCAGTCATTACATCATACTGATGAACTTCATCAACTGAGTGCAGGATTTCACTAATCGCTGCGAGGTTACGATGATCACCAGGGAGGGGATGCTGGATTGCTTCTTCACACCCAAGAATGCCGAGCTGGTGTGACAATGCAAGGTGCCATCGTTTGAAGTTGTACTCAGTCAAAGTCGGGATCGTCAATCCTTTGATAGTAACTTCAAAACGTGGACACTTAGGAACAATAGTTGAACTCATGACACTCGAGCGACCAGAATTGACATTGATACGCCAACGGCAACACATGCCAATCACAAAGCAAATGCTCACAAAGAAAAGAACCACCGGAAAGGATACCGTGACGATCACAGTCTTCACAGATGCGAGCTCCATCGGTAGGCTCGTGCTGATAACGTGTTGCAGGATACAGAGAATGATCACACAGATCATCAGGGATTCACACAGAATCATGTTTCACAAAGAAACACTCAAAAAGAAAGAAAGGTTTATTGAGACGCGAGCTCGATGTTACACAAACATAACGAGATAGCAGAATGAGCAGAAAGCAGCTGCTTATATAGTGAATGGAAGGTTCGAGAAGCGTCTGGAAAATTTCGCTTCTAGATCTTTCTACATGTTTCTATTTTTACAATCTCGAATGTTCTCGGTGTTTCTATACATTACATGTTTGTTCTAAATGTTCTAGAATGTTCTAGACTGTACAGGAAGATTCCAGACAAACCTAATCACATATCTCAACAAAATGTGCCTTACAAAAAGCATTACACAACTCTTCCATAAGCCAATCATTGATATTTTAACTGAAAACTGACTATATATTTCGCTTTGTTTGTCCATATCATTAGATTTGATGAAACCCAGCACCGATATGGAATTATTATCATCTAATTCATACCTTTGTGATCATTTAGAGCTCACATTAGCCATACAAAAGCATTACACAACCCTACCATAACCAATTTAGGACAACATTTGCACTACAAAAGTGAAATACCAAATACCAAATGCTCATTGGACACAGACACACACTCACACACAAACTGATGTGGTGATGATGATTTCCAATTAGCCAATTTCCATTGCCGATACCTTGGAAATTGGCTAGATTCAGCCAATTTCCATGGCCGATACCAATTGTATCGGCTATTTTGATGAACAAGCTTATCTCGGCAATGGAAATTGGCTAGATTCAGCCAATTTCCATCGCTTTGATTGTCCATATCATTAGTTTTGATGCAACGCAGCACCGATATGGAATTCGTTTCATAAAATGCACACCTCTGTGAACATTTAGAGCCCACATGAGCTATACAAAAGCATTACACAACCCTACCATAAGCCAATCATTGATATTTTAATTGAAAACTGATGAAGAAATTGAAAAATTAAAATCCATCTATTATAATCCTAAAACTGGTTATTCAAGCGTTAATGATTTAGCAAGAAAATCACAAATATCTAAAAAACATGTTAAAGAATTCTTAAATCAACAAGACACTTTCACATTACATAAACCTGCTAAGAAACATTTTCCAACTCGAAGAGTATTTTCCCATTAGCTTTGCATTCGGCCTTTGCAAATTTTGCAAATTGTCAAATATCCTAGCAGAGCTTTTACTAAAACCGTTCAAGTGTCACTTAATGTAATGTACCAAAGCAAAAATAAAACTACAAAGAGCATGTTGGTCCCAAGTCTACAGTAGACAGCAAGCGTTGAAAATCAGGAGCCAATCGATGCCTCGAACTTGTCCCATTTTGTTGTCAAGCATCGGAAACTGCCCAATGGGAGTGTTCATGTTCATGATGTTTCATTGACGCACATTTCATTGACGCACATATATAATCAAATTCAGCCAACTTTCTCTTTCTTGTTTCAGAACACACACACACACACACACACACACACACACACACACACACACACACATACATTTGAAGACTGTGTACTTTATGAATTTTATACATATAAAGTGACAAAAAGTTTTTGCTTCAAATCTCTATATCAATTTAATCTTTAGATGATTTAACTTTTATGTAAAAATTGTATAACTTTTCTGACAGCAGTTAATTAAATATAATTTCAAAAACATAAAATACAAAATTAATGCAAACTTTATTTTGAGTTTATGGTAATTAAAACTAAACACCTCATCATGGTAGAACAATGGCTGAAAAACGGAAGTGCATGACATGTGATGATGATGATGCATGTTTGTAGTAATCAATGTAGTCCAACTCCTCGTGTTGGCGCCCTATCGCTTCATTGAAATACAAAATCATTTCTCTTTCCTTCAAGTTGTACTTCACCCAATTCAGCGTAGTGTCCATTTGATCCATTATTGAACGAGTCTGTCTCTCTCCTCTTCTTTCTATTCTCTGTATGTCACTTTGGACAGACGAGTTTTCACATTTAACGTTGGTCATTTTTAAAATGAAGTTACTTTGTTCTATTGCAGCTGATTTCATCATGCTACGTATCATCAGAAATTGTTAACCTATGGGCTTACATTACCATTAATTATGAGTTAGATTCTTGCTAGTTTGCTGCTACACATTTATACCCATAAAATATTTTGACACAGATAAATTTATTTCTCAAAAATAAAAGTAAACATTTTCAGAACTAGTTGTATAATTTTTATGGCTACAGTTAACTTTCACAATAATTTGTAAAACGCTTAAATTCAAAACAAATGCTAACATTATCAGGCACATTATTGAGAGTTGACGACATTTAAAAACAAACACCACGTACGTGTAGAACAATGGGCGTCTGCCGGATGTGACGGTCAGATGATGCTGGTCAGCTACATTGTATATAGTTAACTCGCTTGCCTTTGCGGAATCGATGCATTAGCGCGCGTGACTCTACACTCTCTTCTTGTACTTCACCCTTTCTGGCTTGCTGGTGAGCATTGGCTCGCATGTATGGTGAGCGTGATCTCATTTCTCATTGGTCATTTAGTAGTCTTGCCTGGTTGTCACGGTAGTGAGGCAAAATTCGTTCGATACGTTTCAGTTCGTCTGCAAACCAATGTGTGCTTGCTACTTCTTGGCTTATCCATGATTCAGATGCTCGGAGTCGGGAAAGGCGCTTGAAAGCCAAGATCGGGATTTCATATCTCAACTCAGTCAGTCCAAGGCCACCACACTTGACTGGGAGATGAAACCAGCTGCTAGCGACTGTGTTTGGCAGGTGAAGGAAGTCCTTGGCACAGTTCCTTATGCATTTGTCAAGATCCTTGAGAATTGTTGCAGTAAAGTCTTCGTTGACTAATCTGTAGAGGAACTTTGGAATTACATGAACTCTGAGCATATACAGCTTCTGGTTCGGTCTGAGGCATGAACTCTTTAGTTTGTCCAACAGAGGTTTGATAGTCATTCGATTCATTCGATGCTTGTTCTTGACATCGATTGTCACACCGAGATACTTTAGTTTGTCATCAGATGGAATCTCGGAAGACCCAATTCGTATATCCGAGGTTGTTCCAATCGTTATGGACTTGTTTGAGTTCGCACAAAGGCCGACTGAGTCATAGAATTGATTGGTCAGATCAATTAGTGCTTGTAAGTCATCGTCATTTTCAGCTAACAAAAGTAGATCATCAGCATAAGCCAAAGCGGCTAGTCTACCTGTTCCTAGTCGAACTCCAAGTGCAGATAAATTAGCTTCCTCCAGGAGATCGTCCAGTACAAGATTGAACAGGAAGGGTGAAAGTGGGTCGCCCTGCTTAACACCCCTCCTTATGCTGATTACATCACTTTTCCAATTTGCAACTGACAGTGTGGTTGAGCAATTATCGTACAGGTCGCGGATGATGTCGATACTTGCTGTATCTAGGCCTTTGTTATGACAGGTAGTGAATATTGCATCTTGACTTATGCTGTCGAAAGCTTTGGAGACATCAAGTGAAGCAATGCGGGCCTTGCTGCGATGTTTGACGATGTACTTGACAGTGGTAATTGCCTCGCAAATCCCGTCGTGATCGACAAATCCCTTTTGGTACGGTGAGAGTTTGATCACTTTGCCCATACGTGAGGTGAGAATGGCAGTGTAGCACCTGTACATGACACTACTCACAGTGATGGGGCGATAGTCCTCGGGCTTGTTTGATCGTTTCTTTGGTATTAGGGTTGTCCTTGATAGTCTCCAATCATCTGGTATGTGTTTCTTAAATAGGCAGTAGTTTAGGAGCACTTGAAGTTCCCTTGTTCTGCTCAACAGTTCATCAGTAGTGACACCATCTGGACCCGGATTGGATTTCGTCTTTTTAGTCAAAAAATTGGTAATAAGAATTTCGTCGATGTAATCAATGATTGATTTGTCGGGAGTGCAGAGTTTAGGCTCAATCTTGCTAGGAGCTGGTCGAGACAAAAGGCTATTAAAATAGTTGGAGAATGATTCATGGTCGATCGGATCCTGTTCGATGGTGCCATTTTCAATGTGGGAAATCAATGCTCGCTTGTTGGTGTTCCAAAGACGTTGACAAGTTGAGAATTCAGCTTGTTCAGTTGGGTTCGGTTGTTTGTTTTTGTTTTTCTTACGGCCTCGCTTCTTTTTTGGTCTTTTCTTTGCTTGGTGTCCATCTGGGAAAAGGTTGCAGAAGGCGTCATATAGGTCATTGACTGATCCATTGTTCACATAAATGTCGTATGCGGTGCTCTTGAATTCAGAGTCGTCCAACTCGAATATGTCTATGATGATTGCCTGGTTGAGGTCGATTGAGTCAGTGGGGGGATCATTGGTGACATGAGAAGAAGTTGTGTCGACGAGGTCAGACCAAATGGACTCGAACTTTGGACAGCGTATCTGGTGACCCATTGCTTTGTGGATGCTACCGTTGCACAGGGCATGACAGTAGAAGCAGCCAAATGTTGCATCGATGTTGTGATTGCTCGATGATAGATGTTCGATTAGTTTCGTCGCAGACTTCTGATTGGTGAGACACAGTGAGCAAATCCACTGAGTTTTTAATCGCAACTGGCTTGAGCTCGATGACAAGGTTACGAATGTGAGTGCATGATCGAAGTTCTGTACAGGTAAATGAGCATTTAGTTGAGCAGACATAGTTGACGAATTCGTGATTCAGTGTTCGCATTTGGCTGGATAGAGGGGTTGCATTACTGGCCATAGTTGGTATGTGATTTTCTCCATTCGGCATATCGTTTCAGTTCTGGACATCGCTTCTGGTCAAATGCAGAGTGGTTGACATCTCGTCTGTTGGCTCGCTTGCAGTTGATGCAACAGAAGTTTGAAGCATCACATTCCTTGCGAAAGTGATCATCCTTGCCGCACTTGGCACAGATTGGCTTGGGCGACTTTTCTTTATGGTGGCAGTTTGCCGCAGAATGTCCTGGCTTTAGGCAGTGGGTGCAGATCGGTACTTCTTCACAAGCGAAAAACAAGAAAAGCAAAACAACAACCCTGCGACCAACATCTTTCTTGTCAAATCCGAATCGAATTGAAACTTGTGAAAAATTAATCAAAATGTTTATCAAAAAATATATTTCTATTTACAATAATGACATGTTCAAATACAATATCCACATGTTGACTCATCTACCTGAAGTTGTCCGTAGATATTGGCCGCTGATTACAAATTCTGCTTACCAGGTGGAAGATTTGATAGGCAAAGTTGCAAAGAGTGTCAAATCGGCGAGCAAAGTATCCGAACAAGTCCTCAACAAATCGGTTATAGCTGCTTCAATTGTGACAATGTTTACCACAAATTATGACTACCACGCTGAAGAATTCAAAGAGTTTTTATGGAAATATTATTCATCACTGAAAAGTCGAAAACAATCTATTACACTGTCCAGAATATCCCAAAATTACCAATTGACTGAAACCGAACTTGCTTTGCTCAATTCTAATTTGGACACGCCAATTCAAAAACGTTTGCACGAACGATTCGGTAAAAAGTTATCTAACAGTAAGCCGAAGATAGATAAAACTGAAGATTAAACTGGTTGCGATCTTTATTATTTAAACATTTATATAATGTATCATTATTTGGATTCTTCTAGTTAGCCAACTGTATTATTTTCTGATTTTTTATTTTTGTGATAATTATTATGTTTTGATGACTATAGTATTATAATAAAACATATCATTTATTAGTATTCAATTATGGATTGTATATTCTGGTTAGGGATCCTAAAGAACCAGCCAAAAAATTTTCTGTATATCATTAGCAATATATAGCAAATCTATAGCTAATTCAAAAATTTGCTAAAATATGCATTGAATGTGCTAAAAACCATATGTTTATAGCACATTTTTAGCAAATAAAAGGGACCTGTTTTTAGCAAGTCTGTAGCAAGAAATTAGCAAGTATTTTTCTGTATGGGTACGATGATATCTCTTCCATTCAGTTCCGCAACTGTTCAATTCAGTGCCCTCAACTCATCCTCGGACTGATACTAGAGTATCAGTACGATGCTATCTCTTCCATTCAGTTCCGCAACAGTTCCTATCTGAACCGCAAGTCATCCTCTGACTGATAGTAGAGTATCAGTACAATGATATCTCTTCCTATCTGTGCCGCAACTCATCCTCGGACTGATACTAGAGTATCAGTACGATGCTATCACTTCCTATCAGTTCCGCAACTGTTCAATTCAGTGCCCTACTCATCCTCGGACTGATACTAGAGTATCAGTACGATGATATCTCTTCCATTCAGTTCCGCAACTGTTCCTATCTGTGCCGCAACTCATCTGTTACCAAAGTGCTTGGTAACAGGGAAATGGTCGCGAGATGGCGCGACGCTTGGATTGTGAGATAATGAGATAAAACACAATATAATAGGTATAATAGATGATTTATTGATGCAATCTGCCCATGAACGCTGGACTCGATTGATTGAGATTATGAACACACAAATTGTGCCGAGAACATACCTCAGTGACAGTGTCCGCTCTGAACGCGAGCTTAGGCACAAGTGAAGTACAAAGAATAAGAAGAATAAGTAAGACAATGAGAAAGGAGATGGGGACCTAAGGGGACATAGGGGCAAACGGGTTTGCTTCAGTGCGTGTTGGTCGCCATCTTAGGCCCAGAAGAGAAGAGGAGAGAAGGCAACGCCTATTTGGCATTGCGCGGCAAAATGGGGTGACGAGAGTCGCTCGTCGATCCCATGTTATCAAACCAGTTTGGTAACATCATCCTCGGACTGATACTAGAGTATCAGTACGATGATATCTCTTCCATTCAGTTCCGCAACTGTTTAATTCAGTGCCCCAACTCATCCTCGGACTGATACTAGAGTATCAGTACGATGATATCTCTTCCATTCAGTTCCGCAACTGTTCCTATCTGAACCGCAAGTCATCCTCGGATTGATACTAGAGTATCAGTACGATGAAATCTCTTCCATTCAGTTCCGCAACAGTTCCTATCTGTGCCGCAAGTCATCCTCAGACTGATACTAGAGTATCAGAACGATGATATTTCTTCTTATCTGTGACGCAACTCATCCTCGGACTGATACTAGGAGTATCAGTACGATGCTATCACTTCCTATCAGTTCCTATCATTCTATTTCCATTACCGGAACCAATTGTATCGGCTATTTGATGAACAAGCTTATCTTTTCAATGGAAATAGGTTAGTTTCATCCAATTTCCATTACAGAAACCAATTGTATCGGTTATGTGATGAACTAGATTATCTTGTCAATGGAAATAGGTTAGTTTCATTCTATTTCCATTACCGCAACCAATTGTATCGGCTATTTGATGAACAAGCTTATCTTTTCAATGGAAATAGGTTAGTTTCATCCAATTTCCATTACAGAAACCAATTGTATCGGTTATGTGATGAACTAGATTATCTTGTCAATGGAAATAGGTTAGTTTCATTCTATTTCCATTACCGCAACCAATTGTATCGGCTATTTAATGAACAAGCTTATCTTTTCAATGGAAATAGGTTAGTTTCATCCAATTTCCATTACCGCAACCAATTGTATCGGCTATTTGATGAACTAGATTATCTCGGCAATGGAAATTGGCTAGATTCATCCAATTTCCATTACCGCAACCAAATGTGTTCACTCGAAAATTGGCAGTCTATTGTGGACTTCGCTGATCATGTGTTCACTCGAAAATTGGCAGTCTTTTGTGGACTTCGCTGCTCATGTGGTTACTCGAAAATTGGCAGTCTTTTGTGGACTTCGCTGCTCATGTGTTCACTCGAAAATTGGCAGACTTTTGTGGACTTCGCTGCTCATGTGGTCACTCGAAAATTGGCAGTCTTTTGTGGACTTTTTGTGGACCAGTTGCTGTCATCATAGCCGACTTGACTAGCTGTCACCACGCGGAGTGACACTGCACTACTGCTCTTCTCCCTCTATAATATATAAGAGTCTATATAAGTCTGCTGACTGAAGCAGTCGACTGCTCAATCATCCGTGCCAAGTGTACCTCTCTACATGTTCTGGCTTTACCCTAGTATCGACTAGACGCTCGTACTCTATTCTCAAGAAGCATCATCATTAAAGACCTATCCCTCTCTGGTCTCTTGGTACTTGGCGACACTTCCCTTGTGACCTCTCCATCCTTTGTGGTTCTGTCTTGGCATCACTTGGTCACTTGTGTTCTACTCTGAAGACATCATCGAAGGTCGTGAACTCTCCTCCCGTTGGCCCGACCTGTGTCTGTCGACTTCTAGGGAATTCACCTCTGTTTTTACCAATTTCCATCAATCAATAAAACTTATTTTATAACAATATGAACAGTTGCGGCACTCATTAGAACAGTTGCGGCAGTCATTAGAAGAGGTATCATCGTACTGAAACTGTTTCGGAGTATCAGTACGAGGATGAGTTGCGGCACTCATTAGAAGAGTTGCCGCACTTATTAGAAGAGTTGCGGCACTCATTAGAAGAGTTGCGGCACTCATTAGAAGAGTTGCGGCACTCATTAGAACAGTTGCGGCACTCATTAGAAGAGTTGCGGCACTCATTAGAACAGTTGCGGCACTCATTAGAAGAGTTGCGGCACTCATTAGAACAGTTGCCGCAGTCATTAGAAGAGTTGCGGCACTCATTAGAGCAGGTGCGGCAGTCATAGGAACAGTTGCCGCACTCATTAGAACAGTTGCGGCACTCATTAGAGCAGTTGCGGCAGTCATAGGAACAGTTGCGGCACTCATTAGAGCAGTTGCGGCAGTCATAGGAACAGTTGCGGCACTCATTAGAAGAGTTGCGGCACTCATTAGAACAGTTGCGGCACTCATTAGAAGAGTTGCGGCACTCATTAGAAGAGTTGCGGCACTCATTAGAACAGTTGCCGCAGTCATTAGAAGAGTTGCGGCACTCATTAGAACAGTTGCCGCAGTCATTAGAAGAGTTGCGGCACTCATTAGAGCAGTTGCGGCAGTCATAGGAACAGTTGCGGCACTCATTAGAGCAGTTGCGGCAGTCATAGGAACAGTTGCGGCACTCATTAGAGCAGTTGCGGCAGTCATAGGAACAGTTGCGGCAGTCATAGGAACAGTTGCGGCTCTCATTAGAGCAGTTGCGGCAGTCATAGGAACAGTTGCGGCACTCATTAGAGCAGTTGCGGCACTCATTAGAGCAGTTGCGGCAGTCATAGGAACAGTTGCGGCACTCATTAGAGCAGTTGCGGCACTCATTAGAGCAGTTGCGGCAGTCATAGGAACAGTTGCGGCTCTCATTAGAGCAGTTGCGGCAGTCATAGGAACAGTTGCGGCACTCATTAGAGCAGTTGAGGCACTCATAGGAACGAAATCTATTACCGGACGTGGCCGGTGCTGAAACCCACAACCTGATCAACCAAAGCGAAGATAGTGGTGTGAATCAAGTTCGGCGGGCAACTTGATATTACCGGACGCGGCCTGTGCTAAATCCACACAACTTGTGTTACCAAAACTATTACGGTGGCGATGAATCTAGTTCGATGGGCAACTACCAATCAAAAGACGCGGCCGTTGCTGAACCCCCACAACTTGTGTTACCAAAACGTTGAAGGTGGCGATGAATCAAGTTCGGTGGGCAACTCCCAATCAGCGGACTCGGCCGGTGCTGAACCCCCACAACCTGATCTACCAAAGCGAAGATAGTGTTGTGAATCGAGTACGGCAGGGCAACTTGATATTACCGGACGCGGCCTGTGCTAAATCCACACAACTTGTGTTACCAAAACTATTACGGTGGCGATGAATCTAGTTCGATGGGCAACTACCAATCAAAAGACGCGGCCGTTGCTGAACCCCCACAACTTGTGTTACCAAAACGTTGAAGGTGGCGATGAATCAAGTTCGGTGGGCAACTCCCAATCAGCGGACTCGGCCGGTGCTGAACCCCCACAACCTGATCTACCAAAGCGAAGATAGTGTTGTGAATCGAGTACGGCGCACTACCAGCAAGTACCGGACAAGACCTTTTTCTAAAACCCCACAACCTGATCTACCAAAGCGTTGGTCCTGTTGCCTGTTGTCAAAGTGTTGCTGGTTAGTCCTTGGAAAATGCGAATGTACCCACGGGAAAATAGGAAATTAAAACATATATAATCGTATGCAGTTGGCTCAGTTGAAATATTGAAGAAATTTAACTTCATCTTAAGCTTTAAACAGTTAACATTGAATTAAACTTTTAGTAAGTTCTCTACTTTTGGGAAACGCAAAATGATCGTTTTGGAATGTTTATTATTGTTAATCTATTATAATAATGTATTATTAAATGTATTATTGAGCAGTATAATCAATGATTAAATATATAAATTTGCTATGTCAAAAATAAATACTGGACAGCAAACCATGAGCAAGTATTTACCCTAATATATATTTTTCCAACGGATAATTACCACAAATGACCATTTCCCAACATTTGTTACCACAATTAGTAATTATATAGTTCAAATATATTAAAAACATACAGTTCATATTTTTAATATTAATAAAACTGTCAACTTATTTTTAATTCTGTCAGGTATATACCGTCAATTAAGTAAACCAATTAATTAAAATTACCATATATTTAGATTCAAAGTGTACTTGCAAATAATTAAAAAATATATCCATTTAAATAACAGGTTTATTTGAATTACGTTTTTGAATATGTTTGTGGAGTAAAAATTAATTAAACTAGTAGATAATCCCAATGTTGGTAATGCATTCGTTTTTGCGAGGTCACTACGTCAATAATCACGTCACACGATACCAAAATTGGCGTAATATCACGGCCGCTTGATAATATATGAATAATTCATTGATTTATAAATGGTACAGTAATTGATTTAATTCAAAATTAAACTATCCTCTATAAATTTTATTATGAATAAAATAAAAGTAATTGCTAGTACAAATTTAGCAGTACTCAAATTAATCAAAAGTAAGCCGGTACGGTGGCCAGAGTTCGACTGATTAAAGTTGTGTCTCAGATCTATAGTTGTACTAGTAATGACAAGTCGATCTGGAATTCAAATGACTGTGGTGTTACGTGGCGACATGCCGGTGGCATGCGCTCACCACAATATTTTTATTGTTATCAATTCAAACTTTTTAAAACCCGCCATGGAATGTACAATAGCAATCTTAATTAAAGGTTTAGTAAGTCCATTGAATGCTTCAATGTCGAACAGAGCACTTCGTCGTTAAGTTCTTTACTCGGTATGAGGGTTTTCAAGGGCTCTCCACGTAGTATTGCTTGGTGTTCATCACCCTCCTCTGGGTATCTTAGTACATTATTTTCAAAAATTGTGAGCTATTGAAATTAAAAATTCGTGATAGACTGAGAAATTCAAAAATTAAATACCGTCTTTTTTCGGTAGATAAGTCGCACCCTAAACACAATTTTGTTGCTTTCTGTGACTTATCTAAAGGTGCGCCTTATACAAGAATATTTTTGTATAAGAAATTCCTAATATAAAATATCGCAAATGTGCAGTTGAAGGCATTACCTGGGTCTATTAGAACCACTGCGAGACAAATTTACTTTTAGTGCGACTTATCGACTCATATCATTGAAACTCGAAAAAGTAGCTCGCTGTTACTTATCTAAAGGCGCGACTTATCTACCGAAAAAAAAACAGTAACCAAACATACCTTTGTTTTTTCTTTTTGAGCCAACAAATTAACAATGTCTTTGCAATTGTTGTTAACTACTTCATTTATACATGGCCCCTTTCCATCAACAACTTCATCGATGTTGAGTGCTTCAAACTGAGACAATCGAATGCGTTTGGCATCTCTAGTGTGTGTGTCAGAATGATCGGACTCACTAATTTCTACATTTTTGGATTCGTTTTCGACAATGTCTTGGACATTGTCGGAAATTTGGCGCTTTTGGTTCTTTTCCAATAACACATCATCAGATTGCTCGGATATGGTCAGTTTTGGTAGACTTGGGATATCCAAAAATTCATAGGGTGTGAGGGAATGGAGAGGAATATCATACATATGGACCGTTTTATCGTTCTGGTAAATGAAAAGTGACTCGAGTTCTTCATTTATACTAAAGTTTTTGTTTATATTATGATCAGACATCGTCACATAAATTTGTTCTGAGGCTTCCGATGTTTTATGCAGTGCAGATAAATCAATTGTGTGAACATTGGAGAATAATGCCATATTTTCACTATGTTGATATGATTCTTTCGCGATTTCATCTGAATTGGTGCATTTGCAAATTTCCCCATTATGGAGATTGTTGTTATCATCATAAGAATTGCTTTCAAAAATGTCTAGGATATTGTCCATTGGGGTTTCGGGCCCATCACTTTGATCATTATCATCATCACCAAAATCCAAGATGAGTGGTTCAATAAGAGAGATTTGATTTAATTCTTTCGTGCGTACCTCTGAATTGGTGGACATGCAAATTTCAACATTCTGGAGATTGTTTTTATCAAGATTAGCTTTGTTTTGGGTCATTTCTTGAACATTGTCTATTGTGGTATAATTTCCAACAGGACCTTCACTTTGATCATTACCATCATCATCTTCCTCTAAGATGAGTGGTTCAATAAGAAACATTTGATTTGATTCTTTCCTGGGTACCTCTGAATTCGTGTTCAAGCATATTTCTACATTCTGAAAATTGTCATTATCAACAATAGCAGTGTAATTGCTCATGTTTTCGACATTGTCATTTGTGGTTTTATTACCACCGGGCATATCATCTACCTCCTCAGCATTCAAAGAAGCCATTAAATTCTGGCCACTTGCTCCTATTGGAGAATTGAATTTTGACAATATGTTACCGTTTGCTTTAGGTAAAATTTTAGGTTTTTTGTTCTTTTGCTTAGAAACAACAACAGATTGCTCGGACATGTCCTTTCTTTTTGTTTTGATGGTGCTTGAACGTTTGAAGAAATAATCACTGGGCGTGCAACGTATTCGGTTTGCAATAGCAACTAATTGAACTTCAGAAGAAGGTATATCTTCAGGCCGCACAATTATGCCCCTCTTAATAATCCGTTTATTTTTCAAGTCAATTATTAGTGTCTTATCTTTGTCTTTGCAAGTGTGACAATTTGCGTTGCTAATACCATTATTGGACCATGAGCATGACGCGCAGAAGAAACGTAATTGTTTGCATTCAAAAGGGATCTCTTCTTTGTGGTCTCTAAGATAGTGTGCGTTGAATTTATCACGTTTATTTTTGTCGGAAAACTTTTTCCGGCATCCTTTAAACGGACAGACAATTTCGTTTATTTTATCACCACATTTGTTTTCCTCGATGTGTGTCTGAGCATACGATTTGGTCGAAAATTGTTGTTTACATTTGGGACAGTCGTGCAAATCTACAGATTTTTCGTGATTTTCCCAAAGATGTTTGCTCAAACTATATTTGGTGGAAAAACAAGTTTCACATGAAGAACACCTAAAACGACCAAGTAAAGCCTTGCAACGCAAATATATTGATTTTCTAAAATCGATAAAAGTTTTGTTAAAAAATCAAAACAAACAGATACATACATTTGTTCAAGAGAATAGTCTTTCGGATTAAATGAACATTTATCTGAAAATTTCAAACTATGGCCATACTTCGATTCAAAAGGATTGTAATCGAGTTTTTTACTCATCCATTTCGGATGTTCAAGCTCTTGTTCTTGTTCATTTGGTTTTGCCATTTTAGCACTAATCGGCAAACTCATGAGGACGAGGAAACAGACTCAAGACAACAAAAACAAGCCAAGTAGTACTTTTGTGCTAACTGTGGTTGTGATAAGCTTAAACCAATAAATCATGTATTTCAGAGTCGTTGAAGCAATAAAATTTGTTGAGTTGCTGAGATGTCTAAAAAATGCTCCATTGAAATTGAATGAAAAATGAAAAATAATTATTAACAGACGTTAATTCAAAACAGTAAAGTTAATTTTGAATACATAATGCTCTGATTATTAAATATTTGTGATTTGAGACATTAATTAACAAATATATGAATTCTAATATGTTAGTTTCCTGCGTTTCCTGTGACAAATTAAGTGCATTTGAACTTGGCGTATAGGACAGCAATGTCTACAACCTAGGCAAAACGAAAATTGTACTTAACAAGGCAATAAGTACCATTTTATTAAAAACAAAAGATGCACTACCAAAAAAATAAGCTAGTTTAAAAAATGTTTTAGTGTTTTCATATTAGATAAGAAGCCAAGCAAAGGACATGACTATTTGAGCATTCAAGAGCAAGTATTGAAACATTCAAAAGCTTAGTGATGTTTTGCAGCAGTGAAGAGTTAAGGAATTTTATGGAAAAATTCAAAAATTGCGTTACTCACCAGTTGGAGACGAATTGATTGAAGATTGAAAATTTGATTCAAGTTGCGATATGCTTGGGTCGATGAACTCAAGATGCAGCAACTTTATGGATGAATCGATGTATAAGGTGTATTTATCGATCGGAGAAAAGTGAACAGTTTACGTCTAAAAATCCAAATGTTTTGAATGTAACGTTGTGTAGATTAATCTCGGGAACAAATCTAAATGTGAATTTGAACATCGAAGTTGATTCCAAATAATATGGAAAGCAGTCATAAATGACTCAATGAATTCGAAATAGACAAACTTATCGCATAAAACATATCATCTGCACGAGATTTAACAGTTCCAACAAGAATCCAATCAAAGCAGCTATACTCAGTTTACTGCCAAACAGTGAAACACACTAATCAACCTGAAAATATAATCAGTGTTGAATAACAATGGCAAAACAAACAAAGAAACTATCCATTGTGTAAGCTTTCATGTTCAATCGTTTCAAGTTAGACATTGGTCATTTATAACTCTACTCTCTTAAAATGTTTAATCGTATGGAAAACAGATAATTTGAATTATGCATCAACGCAGATATCCCTGTACGCTGCCAAGTCAGTTAAAATTTCTATTTGCTATATTAGTTTAAAGCTGGAATACCAGCCGGTGCCAGCAACGTGGCTTTTTTAAATAAACTATTTACTTCAATGTAGAGACTACAAAACTGTGCGAAAGTGTAACTCGGACGTTAGGTGAAGTTACATTCAGTACAGTGTTACTTAGAGCAGCCCCTGAATGTTAGCTTTAACTGAGGTGCAGAATGCACACTCTTGTTGTCTCTACTTCAATGTAGATGTGTCATTACCAATGACGTCTGCATGCCTACAAGAGAGTATATGTAATGCAGTGTTACTGAGAACATGTACTTGCTGCTGCTGCTGCTGTCGGTGTATGTGCGTGCGTGCCTCCCTGTGCTCTCCAGATAACGCGCCCCCACATACAGCTGCCTGGCCGCCGGAGATAGGATGACGTTGCATCCCGTTTTAGTGTGTTCGAGAAAAATCTAGAAAATTCGCGTATGTGCATCAGCAAGCCTGCACCGTTGCCGAGCGGGGTAATGTATAAATATCCAAATTAGATATTGCGTCTATGTAAGCTCTAAAAATAGTAGACACTTACCTTGAGAGTCAGTACAATTAAGCAATGGTCCTCCTAGAGGAATGGTTGGCGTCAGGGGTGTGAGACAACTTTCTTAGTACTTTCAAATGGGCGAAACTTGATACGAGAGAGAAATGCGTTGACTACAGCTACACTTGAGTTATGACAGTGGTAGAGTCATTTTTTGTGCTTCATTGAAGTGGGCGGCAATATGTGCAACACGGGGTGGACAGTAGGTGAATATTAAACGGGAGAGAAAGAGGAAATACACAACACAAAATACATACGGATCGAGTGAGTGCGCATTTAGTAGGCCAGTGCATGTGATTACTGCCTGTAAAATGTGTGACATGGCAAAATGGGGCAATACAACTAGCACTCTACACTGTCTGTCTGTCTGTGCGACAGTTGTAGAAGTAGCATTACAATCAGGCTAATGTGTGGGAGCAAACCGAGGCGGCAATCGACAGAGGCTCCATGATTCGAGAGTGGATGACGGACGTATAGTGAAACTCTCTGCTGTCGTGGCCAGTCGCGCAACTGCTTCATCATCAACAACAGGAGTGAAGTATGGGGTGAGGTGGTAGATGTACGAGGGAGATTTTACAAATAGAAGAGAAACAGCCGCCTCCGTGCCGAACGTATGTACATGTTGTGTACATGTACGTTGCAGCCAGACAGGGAAGCATCGTTAAAACTGTCCTGTCTCCTTTCTCTTTAGATTTAGGTAACACACACGCCAACAAGCATACAAGCACTACAGCTACATCTAATGGAGCAGTCAGTTTGTCTGTCCGTGCCCTCATTGGTGTGCGCACACAGCCTCAATCACACACACAACGAATGCCTGTGCTATGTGTATTGCCGTGTATACGATTACTTGGTTAGTGGCGTACGTTACTTAAATTTATAACATGTTTGGTTGCAGCAGTAGAAATCGCAAGCTTTCTCGATAGTCAATTTGAATGAGAGAGAACAAACCACAACTGTTGCGTCCTTTTTCACCAATGGCTAATGATTGCAAGATAACAATATTAAAATCTGTATATTTTTGTTAATTCTGAAATAAACTTCTTGATGTGTTAACGAGTCATTAGTGGAGATGCGAACTAATTAGTGTTGACAGCCAATGACGGTTGCTATTTGCTACAGTTTGTGATCACACATTGCATCACTATTGGTTAATGAATGTGCAAGTTAGCAACCGATAAATCTGCAGAGGAACTGTCTGTGTGTAACTTGAACAGTTAATGTTTAGGTTGAGTTTGTGCTTGGACGATTGATCGGTTAACTGTTTGGATGACCACAAAGACTACCCGCGTGTCCGAGACAACTCCACTCTTTTGTATTCATTCACATTTGTGATTCACAAGATTCCATGTGAATTGATATTTGTGAACACACAATTGTTGCCCATACGACTTAAAATAAAACTTGACAATTAGCTATAATTCTTAGATCATAGTTCATTGGCCATGAGTCATGGGCATTGAGGCGCAAATATTTTATTAATTTTTTTAACAACACAACACTACACTCGTCAATAATATTACGAGATGAACTCATACATTTACAGCACGACACATTGCTGCCGAAATATCGTGGGAAGATTACAGCACAAACTGCTCTCTATGGACCGTGTGGGATCACTTCTGACTTCTGGATCTTGGACGATTCTTACTTTGCGTTTATGACAAGACACATCGTTAGTTCCTGGTCACTTGGTTGGACTATTGAACTGTCTCGTAATCGGGTCGATCCAGGATGAGACTTCACGGGTGTCTCTCCTAGCGATCATTGTCTGGACATGATCAGTGCTGATCGATCGACAGCCTTTACGCTTCAAACTCAACGTAATTGGGCTGATCAAATGTTGCCTGAGTTGTCCGTTTTTGGTCACAGATTCATGTTGTTCTATTGTGTCATTCATTCCTTTAATTGAAACCCAATCCAAAAAACTGTAAAACCGTAACCAATGCCTAAGTTCGATTGTCTTTGGTTATTTCGGGTTATATTTGGATCATCTTGTTCGACCGTCTGCAAATCAAGTATCTAATTACCATACGCTTAGCCTTGACCATCCTTTCGAGACGGATTACCTTTCTCCTTGGACGTTCACGATTGGGTAGACAAAAAGCTACTGCGTTACATGCATTTCACTCACACCCGATGTGTTGATGTTCATGATCATTATCCACGACTTCCGATGAACTTTTTGATGTTCGTCATTCGTTATAAATCTTCGTATCCGTCCGATGAGCAGTTCACGTTGATCTTGCTTTCGGTCAATTCGTCCATCTCACCCTCATATGCACGAGTTTGGTTTCTTGATGATAAAAAACAGCAATCACATTCATCTCGGACTTATTCCACTCATTCGAAGGCATTGGTTCGTTTCAGTGTCAGTTCGCCAGTAATCAAGTTCGATCACTGTCTTGATAATTGAGGTCCTTTTGGAGATTTTACCGGTGCCCTATAAGTTGATGTTGAGTTCCTCTGCCAAATCTACAAGTGCCCCTTAATTTGACAGTTGATTTTGCTTTTCGTGCGATCTTCTCTTTGTGTAAACGTCAATGTACATTATCACCTTGTTTTCTTGTGCGTGATGGCTGTAGTCGGTCTACAAGTGCTCCTGTAACGGTTATGCACTCTTCTTCTTGATAAACTAAATGTATTTTTCTGTGCGCCTCTTCTAATCAACTTTGTTTTTTTAATTATAAAATTAAATAAATACTTTTAGCGAACTTATGCATGACATAACTCTCCATAATATCTATATAAAAATATTGGCATATTCATCTAAATAGTTGCACAACCAACTTAAAATAAAACTTGACAATTAGCCATACTGGCAGTTTGATAATCATCTTCAACTCTATCCAATTTAATTTAGGGTAGGGGTCCCATTTTAGGACACATAAGTGCTCCAAAACTCATCTCACAGGCACAGATTTGTGCTTTATTATTTCTTTCTCATCACGATTGACTTCTGGTTTTATGTTGTGTTCTTGTGTGATAGCAACATTAGGTCATTTTTTCATCAAACGGATAATGTAAACAGTACAGTAACAGTGTTTTTAAATATTTTTATTGACTATATACTAGCAATATATGAATACAAATAATTTATATGTGTTGTGTTTTATTTTATTTAATTAAAAACATTAGGAGAAAATTATAAATGTCACGAGTAATCGATGCCAAATTAAAACGAGTTTTGTTACATTTCGTAAATAATTTCGGCAGCAAACAAACTAACTGATAGCTTTAGATATTCATATTTTGTTACAATGCCATACTAAATCTTGTGTTTGCTTGATCAAACGCACAGATCAGAATTGCTAAACAAAAAAAATTATCTACAATAATATGGAATTATTTTAATGAATAAAGTGATATAACTGTGTGATATTGTAGGCTAAGTGAACTATATCCGTTTATATTCCGTGGAATGAGTTGTGTTTTTCATTTTTGAGTAAATTGTCAGTATCTTGCTTTGATGTAAAATGTACGGCTGGTTTGATTGAATTGTCGCTATTATTTTTTTTAATCCCGTTCTTCATTTTCCCGAGCAATTTCTACATCAGTAACCTTATCAGTCACATAACGAAACCCATATTCGTCGACTCGGTGAATTTCTTCACGATCCTCATTATTAAAATCCCCAGTTCTGCCGCCAAATCTCTTTTCTTCGATAATTGCCGTGAGCGCATTGTCGTTCATTGGCCGAATGCATGCACTGGGATTTTCCATGTTGACAAACAAACTCTTTGCTTCGGCTTGCAATTTCATCGTAAACATTGGATCGAAACATAACATATGGAGTGCTGTCAAGTTTGGGAACAGGTAGCCAAAAGTACTTCTAAATTGCTCAACTGTGAATGTAGGAAGAACGTTAAGCCCAACGTAGATTATTTCTACGCTTTGAAAAGGCATAAATTTTTCAGCAATCTCTTTGGTAAATTCAGTTAAATTTGATCCAAAATTGATTTCACGAATGTTTGATAACTTCGACAGTTGTGTGAGAAAGAAAGTTACCGAAATCTATAATATAGTTATAGTTATAGAATATGGTTATAGTTAATATACGTTTGTTGACACCAGTTATACTATTTCAAACTTACCATACTTAATCCATGAAGGGTAAAACTCGACAAATGTTTGCACCGATCACAGAACAGCTCAAATACATTTTCTTTATTGTCGAATTCTATATTTCGTAGTTCGAGTTTTTCCAATTTTACACAAGTCTGAGGGAACTGTTCAAACACTTTTTCCAATTCCTCATACTTTATTTTCGTTGCATTTGTGGTTTTACTATTTTCCGTTTCAATAACAAGTATTTTAAGTTTGTCAGAAAATTGGCGAAACAACGGAATAACGTCGCCTGGATAATTAGGAAACTCGACTATCTCCATTTGGATGAGCATTTCGCTTTGGTTTTTGATGGCAGGTGCCATCTCTGGTGGATTAATCCACTTTAATGTGGTTACGGATTTGATGTTACGAAGTGCCAACCAAAATTGAGTGATGATCCAATCTATCGTACTACCACCATTGATGCATATGGTGGTCAGCACTTTGAACTCATTCCAATATTTAAAAAGTAGCTGCAATAAATAATTGAAACGTGGATGATAGAGAATGAACAACTGTTCAATATTGGGAAACAAATTAGCCACTTCTTTACAGTACTTTTCTATCTTTTCATTGTTTTTGTTGTTAGCTACATTAACATCAACATCGAGAACCAAAATATCGTCCCTTGTTGGGTTCTTTTCATTATCTACTTGTTCTTCACCTTTTTCTTCCATACTCAGCGTCCAAGGGCTTTTATGCTTTTCTATTACCGTGTGTAAATCTGTTTTACTGCCGTACAGGGAAAGACTAGTGTACTGAGCACATATTTCCCCAATTTCAGTTCGGTACTCATTGGCCTTATACAGTGATAGAAGCTGGCTCAGGGACAATTTTTCAAGATCTTGTGCGCTCTCAATATGGGGCAAGTTTGCCTTTCGCTTAGGCTGCTCATTGTTGTCTTTTGAGGTTTTGCTATTTTGGTTTTTCTTTTTATTTCCCTTAGATTTGCTCTTTTTATTGGCCATTTCAAACAATTTGAATCTGAAAAATAAAATTTAAATTAGTTTAATTTAAAAAACAGAAAGAGAAGGAATCGGTAGAAGCAAAACGTAGGATAATAATTAATCTCCCGATAAGACTAGGGACTTGCCCAAAAAATAGTTAATTTTGTAAGAATAGCTCCCTCACTGAAGCTCACTCACTCTAACTTTGCGGAAGCAACTCAACTATGTGGATCATCATCAAGACTCCCTGGCCCTTTGGATCTTTTCTTCCTCTTTACATTTGAATGCCCAGTACTTGTCCAGTATCTTCATTGTACTTTATTTTATCCCGTTGTTAAACCGTTTTTGTCGAACAAATTTTCTCAAAAGTAAAATTTGCTAATAAAATTTCCATAATAAAAATCCAATATATATCTTAACCAGAGATGCGGAAACCGTGGAACGCGTTCCACTTGTGGACTACGAAAGTTTCTTGAGGTCCACCAAGTGGACTACCAAAAAATACCATACATTTTGACAAAACAAATCAATTTAATATTTCACAATTTTCTCTCGTACGTATAAACAAAATTCCATTTAATGAGTTAGTCCTTCATTTATTCATTATCTGTGTAAGCAACCCCTATTTTAGGTTAACCTGTTCTTGTCCCGAGTTGAAACTTACAGACCAGGTTGTCTTATTCTTTTGCTTACACAAGTCTTTCGGGTCACGTAGAGCAAAAGCAACGAGAGAGGATAAGCAAAAAACTGAAGACCCAAATCGATCTTAAATGAGATTCTCCTCGTTAAACCAGGAATAATTATTGCCATGTAACGGGCATACACCTGTTTGTGTATAACAATAGATAATTATTGGCAGAACTCCAGGAATCAAAGTTGCTGTTTAAAGAAGAGACATTTGACGCCACCTTCAGTTTCACTGTAGTTGGCTCACAGAGATACCCAAATGTTTGTTCCTCGAATAGAGGATCGCGATAATTATCCCCACAAGTGACCTAATCGACAAAATTAGGAAATATTTCCAACCAACCAATTTTAGAATAAATTTTACTAATTTGAAAATTAAAGAAAATATATAAGGGTACCCCCTGCTAAAAAAATTTGGGGGCAAAAAATCAATGGTGGACTACCAATGGTCTGGGGATCCACTCGAGTGGAACTCGGTCCGAAAAGTTTCCTCATCTCTGATCTTAACTATGCCTAGACGTAAGTATATGGGAAAATAGCTATCTCAATAAGTTTTGTGTCTAGTTACTCTAATTAGTTGGGCATTTAGTTGCCCTAATTTGGTGGACACTTAATTCCCCTAATGATTAAATATAAGCTTTTGGAACGTATTTGAGGCAGTCCACTAGACGAATAGATCTATAGTGCCAGTTAAGCCACAAGCGTGTGTTTACTTGGTGAGGCATTAGAAGAAGAAATCGGTAATACATTCATTCCCTTGTGTGTTAAAAAAAATAATCAAATACTTCAAACACTACCTAGAGATGGCACCACGCACCTCATTGCACAAAATGTTCTCCAGTAGCCGAGTGAGCCTTTATTTGCCACAATTAAGCTAATTTAGAGTTTATTGCTACCACATTTAACAATGAATGTATATTATATGAACGCAAGCATACAATGCATACATGTGATAATTGCCGAGGAACTAGTTACTATGTAATACACACGCACACTATGCGTCGCATAGTAATAATAATAACTGACTAATCAAAACGAGTATTATACACGAGGGAGAAGTGGACAGTTAATTAAAGAAGCAAACACTCACGTGACACTTGAATGCACTCAGGTGCGGAGAAACTTTTGGGCCCGACCGAAAGTGATTTGTCGATTTGAGGAAGAAACCTCTTGGTTTTGGGTGGTGTGAGGTTGGATGGGCTGTTGAAAATTATTATGAGTGACAGTAGAAGACTAGTGTTCGGTGTTCGAGTGAGGAAAAGAGGTCAAGCCACGCGCAAAGTAGCAGAGTGAACAGTGTGAACCACGAAATAGTAATTGAACAAACACGATTTAAGCGTGTGTGTGTGTAAGTGACTGCTTTGTATGTGTAATGTTGCTGCCATCGTCATCGAGGCAAGCTAGTCGTCCGACAAATGCCCTTGGAGTAGAGCACAAAGAGGCGCACATATGAACACACCGAACATAGCCAGTTACGTTCAATAAGTAAATTTTTTGTCAGTTGAACTACTTAACATTAGCACGACATTAGTTCGGTGAAGGGCTCTTTGTGAGATACTTACTGAACTGTGTTTTCCTACTTTGATGCATGCCGATAGGCCAATATACCACAGTCTGCGTGTGTGCGTGCCGTGGTCGAGCACCACTATCATACGCTTAAAAATCGAGGAGAGAGAAAATGCATGCACACCAAACAGTACAGCAGCATATCTTAAGGCAGTGAGCGTAAAACTATTAAATAAGCGTCGCGGCGCTTAATTTTTACATTCAGAAACTAGTTTGCATTAACTTCAATAGTACTATTTTTTTTGTGGCTCATATTCGAGTAGACAACTAATTTTTAATGCGGCGCTTACAACAACGATATGACCAAGGCACACGATAACACATAGAGCGGAGGGCATGCGAATTTCATTCTATTTTAATTTTCTGTGTGCACACACAGTCAAACAGTCTTCTTGTTTGCTGGCCGCCTGAGCGAGCCGTCCACAAAACGACACCCAAATCATCGTCGTGTCTGTTGTTAATGCATTGAAATAAAGTCGTAATTCGTTTGTGTTTATATACGTTTTATTTAGAAATTGTCACTCAACATGAACACTCATAAATTTTTTAAAAGTTGAAGTTTTAAGACTTTCCCCATAAATCCTTCGAACAGTAAATGTCATCTCGCCATCTTGCAGAATCGTTCATATATCGTGCAGAGCGATAACTCTGTGTGTGCATGCATGAGGGAGAGGGAGAGTGCCGAACGATGCTGCTCTCGATAATGCGTATGTTATATTTCAGTGCCTTTGCACACAAGGCAGTATAATCTAATTTACCACTGCAGCACTGCATGTGTGTAGTGGCACAAGTGCGCCTGATGTATTTGCTCAAAGAAATAGAGCGTCGGCACAGTGAGAGGCGAATATAAAAGAAGGGAGATACGGTCGGTGAATTTCCATTAGAACACACAAAAGCTGATTTATTGATTTAGTGAGGGAAGAGAGACAGACAATTCGAGTTCTGCTCATATTATTTGTTCTTTGAACAGTACTGCTGATAATTAAATTTATGAAGCAACGAAATTCATAGAATTAGCATTGAAGCGTACTAAAAGCGATTAAGCACACAGGGGAGAGAGAGGAACAAGACGAGTGAAGTCTTTTTATGACTACCGCGGTGCCGTCACCCTGTTCAATTACACTAACTGGCTACACAGCACTGGGGGGCTATCTCCCCTTCGTTTCGATTATGTGAATAGACCGTATTAGGTAAGAGTAGAATCGATCGTATATTTCGCAAAGAGATATGTCACCGTGCCAGCGTTAAATGAATGCACCCTGTGGAATTAAACACACAAAAACATTCACCAACAGACCAAGTCAACACTGTGTAAAGTTGTTCAAGTACTTATTGCATTGCTTTTAATCTAAGATATTTTTTGAACGCATATTTTCCTTTCATTTCATTTTACGTTCTCTCTTACGGGTTGCGATAGTTCGCTCTCTCAATCTATTTTTACTAATAACAACTACCTCCCGCACAAAAGACATCTGTCAATTTCATCTAACTAACGAAGAAAGCAAAGTCACACACAAACAGAGAGGCGACAGACGGGAAGAGGGAGAAAGAGAGAGAGAGAGAGAGAGAGAGAGAGAGAGAGAGAGAGAGAGAGAGAGAGAGAGAGAGAGAAAGTGACTGTCCAGATTGTCTAATCAAATTGAGGCGCACAGAAGAACAGACACATAAACAGTAAGAGGAGATTACACTTCAGTGTCAATTGAAAAATTATACGCGAAAGTATAACTCCAACGACCACTTCTGCATTGCATGTGTGTGTGCCTGTGTTCGTTCAAGGGTGAATTAGTGCATTTGTCAAGGGATTAGCGTCCGCTCAATTGAACGTAAACTTAAAAGTGGAGTGAGGTGCTGGGAGAAATATGCTTAAAGAGCACTTAAATCGATTAAGTGATTTAGTGTCATGGGGAGACTTTGTGGAGGTCACAGTGAGGCTCCCTTTGCTCTGTGTGACCCTCGCCCTTTCGAAATGCCACTGTCATATGATATTCGTGTGATATTAGTGACACACTGTTTTGTCTCAATAGTGAAAATGCATTTGAGCCTTGAGGAGGCACTTTTTGTGTTTATGCACTGATTGGGCACCGACATACAGTGACATACTAAGACATTAGAATTCAAGCGAAAACACAAAGAGGCACCGCACAGAGGACAGGAGAAAAAAACTGTTAGAAAAGAACCTCTCTCTATGGTTCATACACTGCCTTATCTAGATTATTCACAATCATGAAAACCTCAAATCAGTGCAAAGGTCATATAAGCGCAAACCCCAACAAAAAAAGAGACACAAATATATTTATAAGTCAAAAATAAAAATAAAATTTTAACGCGACAACTCAAAAATATATTTGAACTAACTTATTTATACAAAATAAGTAAGTTTAAACATAAAATGTAAGTGCAAATTTATTTCATATCTAACTAAATCACGTGCAAAATGAATACAACAAGTACTAATTCAACTTTATTCTTTACATGCAGAGACATACTTGTATTGACTTACTAGTTTGTAGATGTTAAGTTGAATTGAATTTGAAATTATGATTGTGTTTGATTTTGCGAGACAAAGTTCGAAGTTTACTGGATTCGTTTGAAAGTTAATGGAGTTATACAGAACAAATGCCAGTCACTATGGGCACAAATGAATATTCAATTTGAAAGATTGAAATTTTTGAATTGCAATTCGACAATGGCAAACACACAGGGCAAAATGATTGCCCTCTTCTTGATCTGTGCCCTTGCCATTAGGCCCATGTCTACTCATCTGGTTCGCTCACAAGTGGCTGAGAATGGCACCGTACTCAACTATACTTGTATCGAACATTTGCACAAACAATTGACTCACCAAATGACCACTGAGCAACGTCAAATGTGCATCACCAACATCAAGGCTCAGGATGGTTGGCGTTTCAAAATTGGCTGAGCAGGAGGACAAACAACAAAGTCAAATGAAAAAGGCTTCGGTTTTATTTATATAACCAACACAAGCACACAAGTAGCGGATAAAATTGTGTCATTTTACCTAAATTTTATTTCTGTCAGTTTGATCCAAATGGCTCACAATTGTCAGTTTATTTTGCTGTTCTCAACATTGTTTATTTGTGATTAAGTAATTAAAGATTGTTTCTGTTTTTATATCTCTCATCCAAAAATTTTTAATTTAAATTTTTACTAATATTATTTATATCTATTTATGATTGTTATTAATTATAATTATTTGTTTTTATTATAATTTTTAATATAATTTATTTTTAATATAATTTATTTTTAATATTATTTATTTTTAATGTTATTTATTTTTAATATTTTTATTAATATTTATTTATTTATTGTATATTCAATTTGTAATTAGCAGATAATACTATTTATATAAATAAAAATTGCGTCATCTACTGTGGCGCAAGGTAGCGCGCCCTTGGAAGTGACCGTATTTTTTCTTTTGAATTAGCGCCCATATTCTCACAACATCTGTCTAACTGTTATAACTCAGTCAGATTTACCCTCTATTAGTTTATTCTATTCGAGTGTAAAGTAGTAAGTTCGTGGCACGAAGGAAAATATCGCATTCAAATTTATTTATAAACGCAATTTGATTAGTGTAGTGCAAGTTCAATTTTTCTTCACTCTGCCTGGCCTGTGCTGTGCCTGCTTGTGGACGGTGCATATGAAGCTCGAACTATTTTCTCTCTCTCTCTCTCTCTCTCTCTCTCTCTCTCACCAACAGCAACCACCAACCATCAAACGAACATGTTCGGCACTGAGACCGACGAGTGTGCGATAGCTCCCAATACTGCTCAATGCATTACACAGTGATCGTTGTTTGCCTGTGCATTGGCTACCAAGAGTGATGATTGTCAGACTGGTGGCTTTAAATGCAAAGCACAAAACAGACTTGCGGGTTCAATATAAACGTGAGAGCGTGCTAGCTTGTGCCGATCGAGTACAGGAGAGAAATCACCGCCTTCGAGTGACTAGTACATCTGCAGCAACCGCTCAGCTTCAAAGTTGGCGGCCTTGACGTACGGACAGCATCGCCATACTGCTGCCTACATACAGCGCTTCAATAAGTTACTGACTAACAGGCCGAAATTTACATGTTCTACTTATAGAGGTTTAATGCGCAGTAAAGTTTTTTAATTGAACTTGGCCGCAGTTGGTTGCTGATGATGATGATGATGACGGCGAGCAGGCACACACAGGCGAATGGACGGACAGACGTACAAGCAGTCAGGCAGGCAGGCAGCCTGCCTGTGAGTCAGTCAACGAGTGAGCGAGAGATTATACAGCGATAGATAGGAAGAGGAGAACATGTAAACAAACCAACGCGACTCACTCGCTCACTCTGCCTGTGCTTTGCCCAATATGCGTGCTAATGTCCCTAAAAAAGTTAATCATGCATTCCGTGTTACATTCAAATGTACTAACCAATAAATTTCGTTGGGCTTTACCGCACACAAGTTAGGGGCATTGCCAGTGTGCGCACCACTCGACTGGCGGCACAACTAAAATTGGCTGCGTCAGTTAGTTGTCGCACTGTTTGCCATTCATTTCTACTGCGCGTTAAGTCAACGACTTTTGGTACCCGTTTTGTGACTTTCTCGTACAACTGTCTGTACATACTTGTACAGCTGTGTGCGTGTGTGTGTGTGTGTGTTTGTGTTTGTGTGTCTGTGTGTGTGTGTCTTAGTGTACGTGTTGTTGGAATTTGCCTTCTCGTTTTGTTACATTTCACCTTCACTTCAAACTCTCGTCCATCATAATGTGCACATGTGCCCGGTTCGTCTGTATATTGCATAATCGACCCATCACCTTACAATTTCGTCACCAGGATGACTCATTACACTAAATACACTCCACCAGTTCGACTGATTATGATTACAGACAGATCGATATCATGCATGTGCCCTCACCGTGCATTTTCACTCACACCAAACATTATCACCCTCACTTGTCCAATCATCAACATTATCACCAAACACTAACATCCAACACCATCGTAACATTCAACTCAACACATCACTCATCAGAACTGAACTAGATCAACTAGATCAACACTCCCAAAACACACACATGTAAGTAAATTATAAAAAGATCCTCTCTCGTAACGCGCCCATTAGAATAAAATCGCGCGCTTTGAGTCAAACAAGTTTCAAAATTTTAGCAAATGATTCGGCGCAGAGAAGGAAACACAGAGATAAGATCAAATGCAACAATGTTGTGTGCACAATGAAAAGTATTTTTTATGAGCCGCCAACCAAAACTCGTATATCATGTTCTCCTTGCCCAGTGCAAAACATGTACATTGTACAGAGAATACAATAGTGCTAGTGTAGTATTTGATTATTTTTTTGATTGGCCACAAACTTGTTTGATTAGATTCATATTTCGACGTTACAATGCATGCATTAATTTCGTTTTGCATGAGACAAGTGATGGACATATATAAATTAACTAGCTTTAAGTGACGCCGTTGGCGTGATGTCGGAGCGGCGGTATTGCAAACACTTTTCCTTATCAGTTCAGTCATCGATGGCTCATCAAATTGCGACTCACATTCATCAACTCATTTCTCAATACAAATCTATGCAAAATATCATTAATTATTTTTATCTCGTGTGCCCTTTGACCTTTAGTTACCAATTTGCGCAAAATGCACATCTTCACCCCAACCAGAACATTGTGTAAAATTTTCAGACCGATCCATTGAACCGTATAGACGCTATCCTGTGGAAAAGCCTTTTCCAATCAAGTGAACGCAGAGTCGTCACTTCAGTTACTCGCTCTATCGTTCGGTTCGGACAATTAATTGATTGTATGTTATGTACATTTATCGTTATCTTATGTGCATGTATAAATGAAACGCGATTGTTCAACGATGATCTACAAGAATGTCTAAAAGCGGGCGAGATCATTTCGCCAGTCAGACTAGAAATGGTTTCAGTCTGTGGTGGTTTATAGATTCGTTGGTGCAATTTGCTCTTGCAAGAACTCAAGGATACACTTCAACTGGTCTTTATGTCTTTGACCTTTTCTAATAGTCGATTGCATATGTCTCACACTGGTTGTGGCTGATCCCATTTGGATAACTGGACTATTTGTGGATTCCATTCTACAAGTTTTCACTATTTAATTATTTCAATTTTAGTTTCTTTCGTTAGACATGTCTTGACTTGTGTAGTCTTGTTGCCGTCGTACTACTCTATTGGTCCTGTCCGCGAAAGTTCTTGATAGTTTTAGGTTGCTTCAACTCTGTTTTGTTTTTGTTAATCTTTAGGTTAATTACAGCGCACTGTGAAGGTGAATCTGGTCAGAGGGAAAAGTACATAAGTCGAGGTAGATGGTGAGACAGTACAACGATCGAGGGGTGATTACACTCTAACTACAGACAGACAGGCAACGAGCTTAAATAGACAAATGGTGTGACATTGTGCTGCCTCCTGTATGTGCAATGACTAGACAATGAACTCACGATGTCCAGTCATAGGTCAAACATCAACATTCCCCGGGTTTTAATAAAGAAGAGTCCCGGGTTCCTGGGAGTTCGTAACCAGAATCGCAGGTCGAACCAATCAGCATGTCCTGGTTTGCACGATAGCGTGATGACCAAACAACGAGATCTCCAGTGAATCGATTCGGCCAATCCACCAAGTTGGGATCCAAACAGCCGGTCTCCTTGTCTCGGGCAGACAGCTCCACATTGGTCATCGGTGATAGTCTCGGAACATGACGGGCTAAGAACGCTTTCCGAGACTTGCTTCTCTTCAGTTTGACAGGAGTGTTTCTGTCCATTCGTTTACGCTTGGAACGCCTAGTCAAAGTCGGGTCTTCACTTTCTAACTTGGCAACTTCATAGTATAAGCTTGAACCAACAATATCCTTTTGGTGTTCAGTTTCGAGTGGATCGGACAAGACTTGTTCAATCACATTGGGCACAGATTGTCCACTCGTAGATGCCATACTTTGATCATGAGTGATGTTCACAGACATATCACAAACACCCGAGTCGCGTTCGACAGTCCTGTTGGGCACAATCAATTCTGGGACTTGTTCGTCTTCACTATCGGTTAGGTAAGAGTCGTAATACCAATAGTCTTTTCGTGGATCACCAATCGAGTATGACGGAATGTTCCTTATTGAACCGGACAGGCAATGCGGGCTCACTTCCCCATCAAATTTAATATCACATGCTTCGACATGAATCGACTTTCCGCCTTGAAGTTTCACTCGATAATCATCGTCCACAGTATAACCGAGAAAAATCGCATTAGTGTCCCAACAACTTCCATTTAGGACAGAGCACTTACTTCCAAAATCACGGAAATAGTTTTGTTCAGGCCTTTGTCCGAACATCTTCTCATAAGGTGACGGGCCACTGGTTGAGGTCTTTCGGTTCATAACATAGTTCGCGTAATTGAGTGCCTCACACCAAAACACTGAAGACATTCCACTTTGTCTCAGCAGACGATTCATTTCCGTTTGAAGTGCTTCATTCTTCAGTTCAGCTACTCCCTTTAGCTTACTCGTGGTTCGCTCAAAGTTGATGTCAAACTTTCTCAAAATCGAACCAACAGCTCGACGGCAGAAATTCAGGTTGACACTCATACGGACACAACCAATCGTAAAACCTTTCTCCGTCATTTTACGCAAATAGATCTTCAGAAATCGAGTCGCTTCTCCTCTGTAGTCGAGAAAATAGACCGCACAATGGCCAGTGAAGTCATCTACACACGTCAAAATGAAACGACATCCATCATGAGAAGGCACAAAGGAACTGCACAAATCGATGTGCACCAGATCAGACGGTTTTCTTGCTTTCGTCAACTTCCTTTGGTTTGTCCTTTCAACAGCAAATGATTGCTTCACACAGTTTGCCTTCTGTGTAGACTTGGCCATATTAATCGAATACAGTCCATCAGTTCCAGCGTAAGCACTTATCACGCACTGATTCTTCTGGTTGAACATGCGACACGTGTTTCCCTTGAAGATTACTGTATTGCCATACTTGGTTGCTTGTCGGACTGAAAATAGGTTTGAATCCAGACCATTCACGTATTCAACATCCTTCATCGTGATGAACGCTGATTCAGTTTCGAGTTTCACAGTCCCAGTGCCAGTCGCCTCAAGCAGTTGACCATTCGCCGCCAAAATCGGAATCGGTTCACTCAGATGATCATAGTTAGTAAACACTTGACGGGTCTTGCACATATGACGACTTGTCGCACTATCAATATACCACTTGTCAGCTGTTACACTTGAACTTGCAATATTTGCCTTCACGATCGGTGCTTGCCGGGCAAAGAACGCTACTTGCTGACAGTCAACTTCAGGTTGAAACATCAAGTCAAAGCTTGAACCTTTACTTCTTTGGTGACAGTTCACAGCCGTGCATGGCTCCGTTGACAGGACATCTCCAGGATGGTCCACGAACTTGTCCACCTTTCCACACGAAGAGCATTCGAGTGTGACCAGTTCCGCGAACACTTTGTCCACACATTCACTCACTTGTTGGCACAGCCTTCGTCGTTCCGTTTGCTCTTCCTTGAGATCCGTAGACTGTTTATTCTTCAAAAACTTGTTCAAGACCATTTCCTCTAAGGAGAATCTTAATTAGGAATTCGGAGGCTTCGACACTGATTAACTGGGTTTCAATCGACTGGACTGGGAAAGTATTCATAACGTCATCGTTCGTCGTCGTTACATGTCCGTAACGAAATTGGTCGGGTCGTGTGTTTGGGCGTGGACTTTCAAATGTGTCAGTGGTCTCGCATACTCTAACGTTGGCTTTTGTCTTTTTATTAGTCATGCCTCTTGTGTTTAGTTCTTGCTTGGGCTGATGTGATTTCCATGTGTTTTATCGTGAATTGAGCATTTATATAGAGCGGACACATTGCATCGATTCTCGATACGTTTAAGTGCTGACAACTTTGAATGCCGCACGTTGAATTTCATGATCTTGAATTCATCGCCTCATTAATCTGATTATTTGTGAGAAGCATTTATTTTGTTGTGTTTAAGTTTGGTTATCCATCGAATTTTGTTGATCAACAGAAATTGTGTACAATCGAACACATTTCTCGATGTACTATACATTCTAGTACGAGTGCAACAAACACCTAACGTATCCCAAAAAGATTGTGTACTTGTTCACGCTCAGTGGCTTATTTAGTATGGGGCTCAGGGGGAAATTTCCTCTCACTGGCAGGCTAATATGCCTTTTGGAACCCCAAACAGCCTTTGCCTTAGGCTTGGGTCTATGGGAAGTGCTCCCCAATGGGCAACATCCTGGATACGCCTCTGTTCAAACTGTCATCAAAATAGTCGGTGTACGCTCCTGATTGTGTGTGTGTTTGTGTGATGACGCATTATTCGGTCGTATTTTTTGGAAAAGATAAAATGTCGATTCGCTTTGACTAGTGGGCATCGGCCTTGCTGTTCGCACCTTTCAGTTGAACTCCAGTAACATTCGTCAGTTTCATAACAACAAATTTGATTTGTTGTGTTTGGTTATAGGGTTACCCTCAGAGGGTTGGAAGCTCCTATCGGAATCAATTGGTTACATTTGGCGTAGTTCTGAATAAGCTTTGCAAATGCTTCTCACTCGTGTGCAATCATAGGGTCACGTTCGATAACCTAAAATCGTTCGATTTTAAAGTGAATCCGTAAACTAAAAAATTAGAGTGAACATGATAGAGTGACCTATTCTATCTTATTGCTCTTTGTAATCTAATTTTCTTGTGATTTTGACTGTCTAGTATACAAACGTGGTCTTTTTACATCTACATTTTCTCCTACTATTTTAGTTGTTTTGTTAGAAATTATGAATATACGTTTATATGCAAATCGTGACTAGTTAATTTTGTTTTATTGTTTATTTTTGAAATTTCATTATAACCATTCTCATGTTTCATTTGCCGTTTACCACTGAATTTTCCATTGGCGGTCTTTTTCTTCTGTTTTGTAGCTGACAATACTTCAAACTAATGATGGCGCCAACTCGACCAGCAAAGTTATCTAAAAAATTCAAACCTGCTGAACCGACCTTGCTTCGTCGGAGTTCAAGAACACAAAGAAACAAAAGTTCGTCTTCAAATTTGCCCAATACTGAACAACTAAAGAGCAGTAAGACCCCTAAAAAACCTCCAAAAAGAGAAACCAAATCCATTAGCGAAACTGGATCAATATACATTTGCTAAACATTTTGGTTTTTTACTAAGACAAAATCACTATTGTTGCCCATTTGCGAATTGTTATATTGTTGAGGGTACTATAAATAAAATCCAAAGGCATATTCTACAAGAACATGCCCATCAACAGCCGATTGTTAGTGAAAGTGTTGAGGATAAAGACGATGAAGAGAGTGAACTTGAGTCACTAGACAACTCACCAGTCTATCAATGCCCCAACTCAATTACACAAGGTACATTCAGTCTGCATGGTAGTGCATGTAAACGAATAATGACATTTTGTAATTGTGTTTGTTTTTTAGCGTCTTCCACCCTCTTCTTGGAGGACAGTCAGTCGCAGTTGATGTCAAAGAAGTCGTTATCGATGGATGCAGGTTCGAATTTTCACTTGAGTAAGTTTTTTCGGTGACAATATGACTGTTCTAACTATGTTTTAACAAAACAGAGAGTGCATCATCATGCAAACAACCACCAACCGCCAACCAACTCGTCGAATTATCGATGCAGCACGAGACGAACACTGCTAGTAACGAATCTATCACGACTAATCAACAGTCACTAGAAACGGTGCCAAACGAGTCAAGTCTTTACCACTTGCAACATCACTCAAACGAGGAACTGATGCAACACGATACGAACACTCCCAGTAACGAATCTATCACGACTAATCAACAGTCACTAGAAACGGTGCCAAACGAGTCAAGTCTTTACCACTTGCAACATCACTCAAACGAGGAACTGATGCAACACGAGACGAACACTCCCAGTAACGAATCTATCACGACTAATCAACAGTCACTAGAAGATGTGGCAAACGAGTCGAGTCTTAGCCACTTGCAACATCACTCAAACGAGGAGCTGATGCAACACGAGACGAACACTCCCAGTAACGAATCTATCACGACTAATCAACAGTCACTAGAAGATGTGGCAAACGAGTTGAGTCTTGCCCACATGCAACATCACTCAAACGAGGAGCTGATGCAACACGAGACGAACACTTCCAGTAACGAATCTATCACGACTAATCAACAGTCACTAGAAGATGTGGCAAACGAGTTGAGTCTTGCCCACATGCAACATCACTCAAACGAGGAGCTGATGCAACACGAGACGAACACTTCCAGTAACGAATCTATCACGACTAATCAACAGTCACTAGAAGAGGTGGCAAACGAGTCGAATCTTAGCCTCTTACAACATCACTCAAACGAGGAGCTGATGCAACACGAGAAGAACACTCCCAGTAACGAATCTATCACGACTAATCAACAGTCACTAGAAGATGTGGCAAACGAGTTGAGTCTTGCCCACATGCAACATCACTCAAACGAGGAGCTGATGCAACACGAGACGAACACTTCCAGTAACGAATCTATCACGACTAATCAACAGTCACTAGAAGATGTGGCAAACGAGTTGAGTCTTGCCCACATGCAACATCACTCAAACGAGGAGCTGATGCAACACGAGACGAACACTCCCAGTAACGAATCTAACACGACTAGTCAAGGGTCACTAGAAACGGTGCCAAACGAGTCGAGTCTTGACCACTTGCAACATCAATTGGACGAACAAAATTTGCAAAATAAACAGAACACTTCCTGTAATGTATTTGTCACGACCAGTCAACACGACGTTCAAAGCTATCCGTGCTCTACTATTGAGGAGTCTTCTCAAGGCAAATCCCAACCTCATTCTGGAATTCCATATAACTTGTACTACAGTCCACTGTCGCCTGCTATCCATAACTCTACCGAGTCAGATGGTTCCACAAAGGAGATTATGTTCAGTTCCGAGGCTTTTGTAAGCCCAATCGAATCTAGTGGAGATAATCATAGTACACCATCACCACCACTGTCAATCGAATCTGAAACAACGTCGCATATTCTGTTTCACAAGCAACAGACGCAACAGGAGAAGAACACTTCGAGTAACGAATCTATTACGACCTGCCAACAGTCACTAGAAACTGTGCCAAGCGAGTCAAGTCTTGGCCTCTTGCAACATCAATTGGACGAGCAACATTTGCAAAATGTACAGAACTCTTATTGTAATGAATCTGTCACGACCTGTCAATACGACTTTCAAAACCAACCATGCTCTACTATTGAAGAGTCCCAAAGGCAAGGAATATCCCAAACTCATTCTGGAATTTCACATAACCTACCTTCCAGCCCATTCTCTTCTGCCATCCATTTATCTATACAGTCGGAAGGTTTGGAATTGGATAACACTTCTAGTGTCAAAAATTTTGACAATCCAAACGAACCTGGTGAAGATAATCATACGACTTCATCATCTCAATATTCGATCGACTCTCAAGCAATGTCGAGTATGTTTTCGAGCGAGCAACTGACGCTACAAGAGCAGAACACTCCCGGCAACAATTCTAGCATGACAAGTCAACATTCACAAAATGCGGTGCCAAACGAGTCGAGTCGAGTGGACTCTGAAACTTTCTATATTGGCAAAGAATCTCAACAAAATCCACCTTTGTATGGTGTAAAAGCTATCACCACCACTTACACTTCCGGATCAAAATCATTGAATTGTCGTGTGTTCAACCAACAATTTAATGAAGGAACAGATCTTGCAAAGCACATTAAATTTCATTTCGGCAAAAGGACATATCAAGTTCATAATCCTCATTCGGAGACGTTGAATCAGCAGCATATCACCCCAAATTCGGCGGAAACAAATTTAAGCTCAAAGTTGCAAATTCAAGCTCCCAAGCCGGTTGTGATATACAAATGCCCAAAATGTAACTATCAATTCGATAGTTTGAGAAATTTTAAAGAACACCATCGAATTCAGCTTTGCGAAAAACTCTGTCAAATGCCCAAGAAGAGCTGTGGCAAGACAAACACACAAAAACACGAATTGACTCGACACATAAGATTTCATAATGGTGTTAATTTACCTTGTTACTGCGCTGATTGTAACAAGCCATATAGAAGGACGATAGACTTGAATCTGAACATAAGGAGTCATGAAAGCTTTCTTTTTGTTTGTCACTGGCCTAATTGTAACATAGCCTACTTACGAAAGGAAGACTTTGATTTACACATAAGAAGTCACAATATACCTCAAACGAACACTCCTAGCAATGAATCTATCATGACCAATCATCAGTTACAAGAAGCGCCAAATTACTCGAGTCCATACTACTCACAACAGCATTCAAACGAGCAACTATTACTACACGAGCTCAGCACTTCCAGTAACCTATCTATTACGACAAGTCAACACGAAGTAAAGAACAAACCATGCTCTACTGTTGAGGAATCTTCACAAGACCAATCTCATTCTGGCATTCCATATAACCTGACTTCCAGCCAACTTTCTTCTTTCAACGATTTGTCTAAGCAGTCAGATAGTTTGGGAAAGGAGATCATATCCAGGGCCAACGATTTGGGCAAACAAATCACATCTGGCGGAGAAAATAATACTGCACCATCACGACAACTTTCAATCGATTCTCAGACCATTTCGCATGTGCTGTCTAACTTGCAAATGATGTCATCCGAACAAAACACTCCAAGTAACGATTCTGTCACAACCAATCAAAAGACTAAAGATAATGCAATTCCACTTATTGGACTGGATGATGATGAACAAAATGACTATACTGATCATGTTGAGCAGAATAACGGTTATTCTGTTGATGGAAATGATTGCAAGTTCCAAGTGGGTCCATCGACAAGCAGTCAACCTACAGCACAATTGACAACAACATTCGTTGAAGTGACTCATAATTATACAATATACACAATAATAAACAACTCAAGTGATAAATCTAAATCGACTAACCTTGTTGAGCCTATCCCGAAAGGAACAAGTGCGATCAAAACATATGAAAAAATGGTTAAACTGTACGAATGCAACAAATGCAATTTTATATTCAATAGTTTAAAAAGTTTCGAAAAACACATTCCAATCCACCCTGGCATGAAACCCTTCAAGTGTCTCCATGAGGGTTGTAGCAAAGCATTTCCTACAAAAAGAAATTTGAACAGACACAAGAAAGATCATATTACCTTGCATAGTAATTTACAGGATATTAATCGAACCATTGCCAATTCCAAAAAGGATATGTCCTCATCGCCATTTTCAAATGTGAATAGGACATCGACTTTTAACGCAACGTCCCACACAATGCCAACATTACCAAACACTGTCAATAGAAAGACACAATATATCCCTTTCAATGAGAACAACCTAACCTCATCGAACAATATAGTAACTCATCATGTTGGTGGCAATACGAACAACAACTTAAATTTCGCTGACAATACAACCTCGAGTGAATGGGCATCATCTAGACCGCGACCCTTTACCACCAGTAATCGGACAAACTCCAATTTACATGATCGTAATGTCTTAAACTCATCGGAAAATCCGGGCGACAACCTGGGATGTTCGAATGCTGTTATTTCTATCAAAGCACGAAAAATAAACCAACCCAAACGAAGTCATTCATATATGGTTCAAGATATTTTAATTCCTTCTGATTTCGTGCTTAACCTAGCTCAACAACACAATATAGAAAATGTTTTCACCTCAGCTTCTCAGAAAAGTGTAAATCCGGAGAAAATCGTTCAAAAGACGCAGAACAACATTCATCAGCCATGTTCTCAGTCAATGCAAGTTCAAACTCATCAGAAATCGTCAATCGAATCACAAACAACTTCTCCTTTTCTGTTCAACGAGCAAAAGAAGACACCTGAACTGAACACTCCTAGTAACGAATATATCACAACAAGTCAACTTTCACACAATGAGGTGTGCAGTGAGTCGAGTGTTTGCCAAACTCTAAATAACTCGAACGAGCAAACGATTCAACACGAACAGAACTCTTCTTGCAATAAATCTATCACAACAAGTCAACATGACGTGAAATTTCCACCAGAGAAGATCACTCCTAGTAAAGAATCTGCAACGCCCGGTCAACTTTCACAAGGAAAAGAGCCAAATGTACAACCTCAATTAAGCTTAGCCAATTTGTCTCAGGAATATACTCAATTCGCTAGCATCTCATCCAACATCATCAATCCCAGTAGTAACACTATAAGTCAATCGAATGAGCTAGCTTTGCTGGTCGATTCGAATTCTACAGTAATATCAAGTGATACTCAGTCAAAGTTCAACAACCAGTCGCAAGTTGAACAAGTGAAAAGTTTCAAGTTTCTTTGTCATGACATCAAATTTATCAATGTAATTTATCTTAAATTATGTGTATTTTACTACTAACAAGATTTGTTTTACTCCTAGATATTTCAGACAATTCAACAAGAAAATGTTTTCATGGGTTACCTATTGAAGTGTGATATCTGTGGCAAATTTTTCAGCGATTGGAACGGAATCCTTGTCCAGGCAAAGGCCTACAATCAACAACTAACACAAACCTCTAATGCTGTTCAATCGATGAACATTAAGCCTAACCTTGCCTTTAATCAAGCTCAACCAATTCAAACCCAGAATTTGGACAATCTTTTCGATTCTACCATTACCTCAACCTCCAATCTGCAAAATGATGCTGCCAATACATTGCAAGCGCAATCAAATATCGCCAAAATTCTACCAAGTCCAACTAGTGAGTTTATATCTCCTACAGTTACAGCAAACGTTACTGAGTCATCAAATAAGTCGTATTTTATTTTCGGATTGGGAGCTCATAACACCGAGCAGAATAACCCAGAGAACATTTCAAAAAAGATTCCTTTGCCGCTAGAAAATAGAATCGCTTCCAGCAGTACTAACACATCGACAAATTTTTCCCAATATACTAGTGATATTTTAGGAAGCAATTCACAGGCTGGCATTCCAAGTACGTTTGAGTAACTGCTCTCCCATCACCTCTATAACCTTTTCTTCTTGCATGCCACAGAACAAACACCACAAAACTGGTTGAGGTCGGATGATCCAGCTAAGCGATACAAGTGTACAGTATGTGAAAAGAATTTAAAATCAGAGTATCATTTCGATGTTCACTGGCGAATTCATACCGGAGATAAGCCATATAATTGTTATGTGTGCAACATGAAATTCCGTACAAGGCATTGTGTCACCAGACACCTCAAGAATCATACACGAAAACATTTTCCGTGTCCGGTAGGTTTATTTATACATGCACGTGAGCTTACAGATGCTGTATTTTTCTTAGATTTGCAACAAAAAGTTTGCTCAAAAGGAAAACGTCAAAATACACATGCGAATCCATAACGGTGTAAAGCCTTATTCCTGTGGAGATTGTGGCAAAGCATTTCGAGTGGTAAATTTATTTTTCGCTATCACATGTGACTAGCAAATTTTGTTATTTTTTCTTTTAGAATTCAGCGCTAAAAGAACACACGCGTTTTCATCATACATATAATTTTGATTTTAAATGCAACGCATGTGGAAAAATTTTCAAAACCAAAACACATTTAACCGCCCACACTAGAAAGTCCAAATGCCAACGCCAACAAGCTCAAGCCTCCAACTTTGATCAAACAATAAACGTTCCGTCAAACCGCGGGTTCGCCATAGCTCTATCAATGCAATCTAATAATTCTGGAAATATTTTGGCATCCTCTTCCTCTTCGGCACCTAATAACCTTCAAATCAAATCTGTGCAAAACTTTGTCTTTCATAATCCGATTGAATCAACTGCTATCGGTAGTGAACAAAGTTCTCAGAATATCGCCGTTCAATCGTGTCCAATCAGTCAGACAAATTCAATAAAGATGCCTTTTTCGCAAGCAAACAAGATATCTTCCAGCAGTGCCAAATCATTCGCTAGTTTTTCCCAACCTGTAGCTAATTCTGGCAGCAATGCAACTTCAGGCAGTACACGTACTTTTGCCCATTTTCTCCACAATTAGCTAACTAATTCTTTTCCTTCTATGTAACAGGACAAGATATAAATCCATTCCCATTAAGGCTCAAAGATTCGGTTAAACGATTCGAGTGTAGTTTGTGTTCGGAGAGAAAGTTCTCTACAAAGTACAAGCTCAAAGTGCATATGCGAAACCACTCAGGAGAAAAACCATTCGTTTGCCCTTTGTGTAATAAGGGATTTACGGACAAATATAATATGAAGGTACACATCAAAACTCATTCCAGTGAACGCCATTTTTCGTGCCCGGTAGGTTTATTCATAAATACTCGTGAGCTTACAGATGCTGTATCCTCCTTAGATTTGCAACAAACAGTTTGCTCAAAATGAATACGTCCAAAAGCACATGCGAATTCATGACGGTGTAAAGCTTTATACCTGTGGAGATTGTGGCAAAGCATTTAAGGACAAATATAATATGGAGAGACACATCAAAACTCATTCCAGTGAACGATCTTTCCAATGTCAGGTTAGTCACTTTATAATAACTCATGTAATCAAGCCTGTGGTATCTTTTAGGTTTGCAACAAACTGTTTTCTCAAAAGACCCACCTCCAGGATCACATGCGTAGTCATACAAGAGAAAAACCTTTTTCTTGTGCAGTTTGTGGGAAGTTATTTTCAAGGGTAAATTAACTTTTAGTAATGTTTTATAGACTAATATAGAAATTTTTTTTCACAAGAAACGCAACATGATAAAACACACTAAATTACACAACACAGAGGATTCAATTATCGCTCAAGCAGCTTCTTTGAACAACGCGTCAGCCCAACCAATGCAACTGCAGAATGCAAAAAATATTTTGGATTCCTCTTCCATCTCTCCAGCACCCATTTAGCCAAACGAATCAGCGCCTTTTTTTAACAATGGTACAAAGTTCGATAAAAACAATTTTCCACAACTAACTTTTATATAATCAGATTTCCAATAAAAATAACAACTGATAATAGTTTAGATATAACTGGATTGCAAGTCATCTCTTGTTCTGTCGAGTTTAACTTTAACTAATATCATTTAACCGTCGTAGAAGCAACTAGAGAACAAGTGCACAAGCGCATTCAGGTTTAATGTTTAATAACTCTAATTGGTGATTATTAGGTCGGGATTATAAAACAACGAAAGAGAACAAGTAATTTTTACTATATATGTGGCAATAAAGTTCAAAAGTTGAGACACAAGGTATTGCAATGAGAACTCATCAACTAACTATTGTTGATGACTTGCATTATGAACAAAGACAGAGAGTTGACAACCGGTGAAGACAATTTGGTTGAGGGCCGGCTTTGTATCCCGGCTGATTTGGTTAAAAGAGAGCTAGGCTTGACAGGAAGAATAGTTTTCGGTTAGAAACGCGCCATTTTTTAAACGAAAAATCTGCGGAAGTTCCAGATGCAGAAATATGATAAACAGAAAGAAATATATGTAAGATACCTCTCTTGTTCGGTATCTTTTATTGTTTGTATTTTAGTGTACGGTGAGCGGTTGTTCCTTGGGTCTGTCGGTCCAGGCAACTGTGTATTTTTTTGTTATTGTTGTAACCCTCCGTGCCGTGCTGTTTCATCATCGTGCCTTTCATCCCTCCGCCGCCTCGCTGTCATCATCCTCATCGTTTGGCGCGCGCACGCTCACTTCATCCTCTGTCCTGCTGATGCCTTCTACTACGAGTGCACTCAGAAGAAAAGGCGCGCAACCAAGTCTAGCGCGCGCGGGAAAAGAACGCGCTCTGGCCCTGCTCGCTTCAGCTCTAGTCAAGACAACTGTCGAAGACGAAGCAACCAATCGAATCGCAGCGTTGGCCGCGTTGGGCGGAGTTTCGTGTTCGTGATTTGGTGGTGTCGTATAAAAAGCAGCAGCACGGAGAGGCCTCTTGTCTTGTGTTTTAGCGTTCGTCTGGCAAAGACCGCCGTTTGTTTTTGTCGTCGTTTTGTGTGTTGTCGGTCTCACCGAGAAGCCTCTGACTGCGACTCGGGATAGAACTGCTCACCAGTACATTCTCATTTTTGGAATAAAGTTTGCCGTTTCACCCGTATTCTGGTCTTATTCCTGATTTCATCACGTTTGGGCTCGTTCCGGTACCACCCGATTAGAACCAGCACCTTTCATATATACAAGAAGTATATATTCAATATCGCATCGGCGGTGATGAGAGAAAAGTCCTTGGGAGGAGGGATTGAAGAGAGGTCAGATAACGTCATGTTTGACCTTAACGTGGGAATTCCGCCACCTCGACCGCGTGGATTAAGGGCCATGGAGGAGTTAGGCCGACGGGTTCGATTCGGATTCATCAAAATTAACAGCTGGTCAGTTTTTGCCTGGTCGAACGAACTTACCACGGTAATCAACAACGGGCAGTACCTTTGACGCCGGTACCCCTCTGTGTCCAATAAACACTTAATAATTGAATTAAATCTAGTGCCAAACAATGAGCATTTGGCATAAGATGGTTGTCTCACACGATCAATGTCATGTTGGTATAATCACTACGACAATCTCTAAAATCCTGATTTTTTTTTATCTAATGTCTTGTCGAATTCTTTGTTTGAGGTGTTAAATGTTATTGTGAGAATGCTTGGATTCACGAAATAACTGCGTATATAATGTGTGAGAACGATAACTATTGCTAATACTGATTCAAAGATTCGCATCTGCTCGTCACCGAACAATCTATTATCAACATTGGTTAATGTACAATTACGGAAGATTGTCTCGAACAGTCTAAATTGCCGAGCACAGACCACAACATCTATTACGACTAAGCACAATCCATACTCAAAAATGGACATTGATACATTACTGAAGATTGTCTCTGACAATCTTAATTCGACGAACATAGACCGCAACACGTGCACAACATCAATTACGACACCATATTAGCAATTTAGGTCAACATTTGCTCTACAAAAGACATCATAAAATTAAACAACTAGCATTTATAAGTTAAAAACTTTGTCACCTAATCATACTCGATCCAATGCAGTGCACTGAGTGTGGAACACTTTGGACAACGTGGATCTTATTTCCACGCAACTTACCCGCAAATTAGAGAGTGGATCATTTACTTCATACGTAAATGAACAATTTAGGGCAACATTTCAAGTACAAAAGTGAACATTGAATCAAACAAGTTGCAATTTAAAGTTAAAAAAACTTTATTACCAAATCATACTCGATCCAATGCAGTGCACTGAGTGTGGAACACTTTGGACAACGTGGATCTTATTTCCACGCAACTTACCCCCAAATTAGAGAGTGGATCATTTACTTCATACGTAAATGAACAATTTAGGGCAACATTTCAAATACAAAAGTGAACATTGAATCAAACAAGTTGCAATTTAAAGTTAAAAAAACTTTATTACCAAATCATACTCGATCCTATGCAGTGCACTGAGTGTGGAACACTTTGGACAACGTGGATCTAATTTCCACGCAACTTACCCGCAAATTAGAGAGTGGATCATTTACTTCATACGTAAATGAACAATTTAGGGCAACATTTCAAATACAAAAGTGAACATTGAATCAAACAAGTTGCAATTTAAAGTTAAAAAACTTTGTTACCAAATCATACTTGACCTTATACTGTGCACTGGGTGTGGAACATTCAATCACCACCAATGTTTGACATTTAGTGATATAATCACTACGACAATCTCTAAAATCCTGACTTTGTTTTAAACCCAATTGCTCAATCACCACCAATGTTTGACATTTTTGTGATATAATCACTACGACAATTCTAAAATCCTGACATCAATGTGTAAGTGAGTGTGTGTGCAATGAACACTTAATAGTTGAATTAAATCTAATTTCAGTAATGAGCATTTGGCATAAGATGGTTGTCTAACACGATCAATATCAGGTTGGTCACAATGCACAACAGTGATCATCACCACATCAATGAGTGAGTGAGTGTGTGTGCCTGTGTCCAATAAATACTTAATAATTGAATTAAATCTAATTTCAGTAATGAGCATTTGGCATAAGATGGTTGTCTAACACGATCAATGTCAGGTTGGTCACAATGCACAACAGTAATCATCACCACATCAATGAGTGAGTGAGTGTGTGTGCCTGTGTCCAATAAATACTTAATAGTTGAATTAAATCTAATTTCAGTAATGAGCATTTGGCATAAGATGGTTGTCTTACACGATCAATGTCAGGTTGGTCACAATGCACAACAGTGATCATCACCACATCAGTGTGTGTGAGTGTGTGTGAGTGTGTACCTGTTTCCAATGAATACTTAATAATTGAATTAAATCTAATTTCAGTAATGAGCATTTGGCATAAGATGGTTGTCTTACACGATCAATGTCAGGTTGGTCACAATGCACAACAGTGATCATCACCACATCAATGAGTGAGTGAGTGTGTGTGCCTGTGTCCAATAAATACTTAATAGTTGAATTAAATCTAATTTCAGTAATGAGCATTTGGCATAAGATGGTTGTCTAACACGATCAATGTCAGGTTGGTCACAATGCACAACAGTAATCATCACCACATCAATGAGTGAGTGAGTGTGTGTGCCTGTGTCCAATAAATACTTAATAGTTGAATTAAATCTAATTTCAGTAATGAGCATTTGGCATAAGATGGTTGTCTTACACGATCAATGTCAGGTTGGTCACAATGCACAACAGTGATCATCACCACATCAGTGTGTGTGAGTGTGTGTGAGTGTGTACCTGTTTCCAATGAATACTTAATAATTGAATTAAATCTAATTTCAGTAATGAGCATTTGGCATAAGATGGTTGTCTTACACGATCAATGTCAGGTTGGTCACAATGCACAACAGTGATCATCACCACATCAATGAGTTAGTGAGTGTGTGTGCCTGTGTCCAATAAATACTTAATAGTTGAATTAAATCTAATTTCAGTAATGAGCATTTGGCATAAGATGGTTGTCTTACACGATCAATGTCAGGTTGGTCACAATGCACAACAGTGATCATCACCCACATCAGTGTGTGTGAGTGTGTGTGAGTGTGTACCTGTTTCCAATGAATACTTAATAATTGAATTAAATCTACTACTATGAGCAATCATCGAATCAATCGTAAGACTCTCATGTGCTTACTGATCTGATGTCTTTTGTGATTTATTCTAACACACATCTTTCTTACATACGTACTTACGTATGGTGTGTGCGTGAATTAGTAAGTATCCATACGTTTGATTGTCAGTTTAGTGACTTACAGTTTAAAAAGTTAGAAACCAGAGGTTTCAAATCACACACACATAGAGAGAGAGAGAGAGAGAGAGAGAGAGAGAAGAGAGAGAGAGAGAGAGAGAGAGAGAGAGAGAGAGAGAGAGAGAGAGAGAGAGAGAGAGAGAGAGAGATGAAACAACTTTATTTGAACACAAACAAAGGAAGCCACTCACCTATGGTGAGGTGCCAAATAGCACCGCAAACTGATCAATCCGCAAGGACATGTGTACAATGTAAAAGGATTACATAAATTTGGAGAGATGCTAATGAATGTACAAAAAATATTGATATATTACAAAAATGGTAGATACTAGTCATAGATGTGGTGGTGTATCATCTTGATTGAGTCGATGAGTACTCGTTCTGCAATTTCGTAGAGTTTGTCCTTATCAAACTGGAACCTCTCGAAGAAGTCCCCTACTTGACGACTCAGGCTCTCTCTAGCTCCCAAACCATAGTCCAATTACCTCGAGGAGAGAGAGAGAGAGAGAGAGAGAGAGAGAGAGAGAGAAAGGGAGAGAGAGAGAGAGATTGTTCCAGCAAAACCATACCAACTCTCCGATCAAGACCTCAAAATAATTTTAGACTGTTTCTACGCTTGTCCAGTGGAAAAAAACAACCTAACAAAGAGTTGTCTAGCAATCGTGTATGATGGTGAACGCATATACGTATGAACGGTGTATATCAATTTAACTTTAATTTAACTCTTTTAAATATTTAAAATATGTGAAATTATAGTAAAAATATTTCCTATATTTAACAAAAATGTAATATTTCTAATTTAAATAAATAATCAACAAAATTCATCAATGATTATATTACCTAATATTTAAAAATTTAAATTCTCAAATAGTGTGAAATAATTTTACATTTACCTTCTTTCAAACTCAAAACTATTTTAAAGTTCAACTTCACAAGAAAGACAATTTTTAAATGTTAACGGTTTATCTAAGTTGAATACATTTCGAATCTTGGCTTTTGTTGTCTGTTTTGGAATGTGTGCCAAACAAGTTAATTAATATTTATTTCATTAATAAATCTTTTATTTTGTTTTCTTTGCATCTGTGTCAAGTAATAAATAAAGTTGCAATAATTTTAACTTCAAGTTCACTTGAGAGAAAATTTTTAAATGTTAACCAAGTATCCAAGTTGAAAGCACTTTAAATCTAGGCTAAAGTTCCAGTCTGGGAATGTAGAAAGCAAATTAATTTATATAATAATTTTATTAATTAAATCGTATATTTCGTTTTCATCCGCATTTGTGTCACAAAATAATTACTCTTCTCAAATATCATGACATTTGCTGGCCAAATTGTGTCTCTCACTTTCTATTTTATTAATTGAAATAAATTTAAAATAAAAGTCATCAAATATAATACCGAGTAGGCAAATTGTTCTATTTTAAATTGGGTTAAATTAATTATATTTAAGTGCGTCTGGTTTGCAACTTAATTAAAACAAATTGTGTCTGGTTTTCCTCCTATTGTTTCTCGCATGCTTCGAAAATGATATAAAAGAGAAGAGTGTGCTCGCTTTGACTCCAGTACAGTTTAGAGTGTGATTGTTTCGTGTGGCAAGTTTGAACTTGAACTTGAAGTTTTCATTCATTTTGAATTCAATCCTTTTCACCATCTCCGCTATTGAAAGTGTACACCAAGTGTGGAATACTTCTGAGATTTTCAAGTTCTCATCTTCGATTGGCATATTTTGTCAAGTGAGTTGAAAGTTTTTTTTGATTAGCCAGATACTAATGCACTATTAATATTCTCTCACACTAGGGACAACCATCATAATGGCGAATCATGTGTTTTCGGGCATTATGGCGGTAGCAGTCTTTATGTTCTTGACCCTCAGTCAGACTCCGGGAACATCCGGTCAGAATAGAGACCCTCGTATTTGCATTAGTTATTACGATCTAGAAGCTGTGGTCAATGAAAACACGTTCTTGTACGCGAGAGACAACAGCTATCCCATTGAAGACATATTCCGTGATGGATTTCCGGAGAATTTTCGAATACTAAAGTGCACCTCAGAGGGAGAGGCTCGTAGACAAAACTTTCCCAACTTTTTCTATCGAATTAATGTAACAGATCTGTGCATACCCGACTATATCAAGCCTACAAATGGATATGAACTTTTGGGCTCATTTAGTGATAGTCAATTGCGGATATGCTTTGCACAGATGTTCAGTATGAAATATGCTTTTTTAATGGATCGTCGGGCAGGCATCTTCAAACAAATTCCATTCCATATTCCTGGGTTTAATCGCATAATGCAGTTACATTTGATTAATTCAACTCTCTACTATCGTGAGTGTACAGAAGACCATTACTTCTTTTGTGTACGGCGACCATTCAGCAATGTGTCACTCAGTGAGACTGATGCTCGAATGATAAGGGACATGCAGTACAACCAGGAACCAATGGAAGAGCAGCAAGAAAAGATTAACACCAAGACGCTGAACGATTATTGCCAGGAATGCGAAATGAAATGCAAAAAGGAACCAGAGGAAGTGGAACAAGTTGCGAAGGACACAGAAATGCAGAACAACGACCGCCTGATAAGCGAGCTGATGAACAACAAGGAAGTAGAGGAGAAGCAAGTTGCGAAGGACACAGAAATGCAGAACAACGACCGCCTGATAAGCGAGCTAATGAACAACAAGGAAGTAGAGGAGAAGCAAGTTGCGAAAGACACAGAAATGCAGAACAACGACCGCCTGATAAGCGAGCTAATGAACAACAAGGAAGTAGAGGAGAAGCAAGTTGCGAAGGGCAGAGAGATGAAGAACAACGACCGCCTGATAACCGAGCTGATGAACAACAAGGAAGTAGAGGAGAAGCAAGTTGCGAAGGACAGAGAGATGCAGAACAACGACCGCCTGATAAGCGAGCTAATGAACAACAAGGAAGTAGAGGAGAAGCAAGTTGCGAAGGACACAGAAATGCAGAACAACGACCGCCTGATAAGCGAGCTAATGAACAACAAGGAAGTAGAGGAGAAGCAAGTTGCGAAAGACACAGAAATGCAGAACAACGACCGCCTGATAAGCGAGCTAATGAACAACAAGGAAGTAGAGGAGAAGCAAGTTGCGAAGGGCAGAGAGATGAAGAACAACGACCGCCTGATAACCGAGCTGATGAACAACAAGGAAGTAGAGGAGAAGCAAGTTGCGAAGAACACAGAAATGCAGAAACATCCTGACCCACTTGATTTCCTGATGTCGGCGAGAGAAGAACATTACTAATTACCTTAATTTCTCGATTAAGCGCAGCCTCACAAATAAGCCTCAATTAAGCGCCTAAAATTCAAAACTGAAACCGATGGGCGTAACGAAAGTAACATAAAAATTTACGGTAATGGTTATAAAAAATTAATAATTTTTCTAAAAATAACACCACATTCTGCTGTTATAAACCTACTCACAAATACAAAAATTGAAACAAATTAAGAGATTTATTATAAATTATTATAAATTGCTACACGGACCTACACAGTGTCCTAATGTTATAATTAAATGATTATTATTAAAAATCAATAAAGTTTGACAATTTTTATGGACAAAATGGCATTTGTTTACTAATAGAATTGGTTATACCGCCAAATGAAGTGGAAACTAAATCATGGTGAGTTCGAACTTTAATTAGGTGAATAATTAAAGTCAAGATCAATTAATTTTCATTGCCTCTAATATGTTTAAAATCTTAAAGGACAAACAGTAAAACCAAGGACTGGATGTACTGAGAGATAAGATTGAAACTAGGTAAATAATAATAATCCGATGAAAACTCAGAACACACAAAATAAAGCCCTTTTTTCTGTTACATTTTACGCGGAGTCATTTCTTATCAATTTACTTGTTTTACTGTAATTTGGTAACTCAAACAGAGTTTTAGTTTTATTGTTCCACATTTGCAATATCATCATCGTGTTGCAATTAACAGAAGATTTAAAAAAATATGCAAAAATAAAAAAGAAACGATAAATTTTCTTGATTATTTATTTAGATTGAACGATTACATTTTTTTCAGAATAAGGGTATATCATAATAACATTTTTGAGTCTTTTAAAAAGTCAAATTTAAATTAAAGTAACATATGCATTAATTTGCATTTTATTTTATGTTCTACTTTGACTGTATGATCTATATAAATTGTTGAATACATTAAATACTAATTAGACAATTTACTCTACTTGAAGATCGCAGAGAAGATGACGCCATGATTGTCCTTCGATTGCATGTTCGACTTTTTCTTTTGCTCGTTTTGCTCAACGCCTTCGTTCATCAGTTTCATCAAGTTGACAAACCAACCAAAATAATTGTACAGGGCAACCTCCTTAGCACTGGGCACCCGATTCGGAATGACATTCTGACCCAACATAATCGTGGCAAGCAGGTCATTACACTCCTTGGATTCTCCAAATTGTTTCTCTTCGTAACACCGACGAATTGTGGGGAGAATGTCGTGCTCACGAATTGCCACTCTTCTGTACTCTTGTTGTTTAGCGTAAAGGCGTTCTTCGCCCTTCCACTTGCGTTCGCCACCGTACACAATTGCTCGACAGCTCTTCTTTGGATCGTTCTTTTCCACTGGACTGGCGTAGAAACAGTCTTCTACAATTTTGATGTCTCGGTCGGTCAGTTTGTATGGTTTTGCTGGAACAATCACTCCGCGGGGCTGTTTGCCCTTGCGAGAATCTTTAGGCTTTGGCTGCAGTCTGATGTGAGTGTGTGCGGGTTCGTAGGAATAATAGGCACTTGCCAACTCAGAATAGCAAAGTAGGGCAAGAATTAGTAAATTCAATTTCATTTTGGATGACTCGAACAAAAGTTTTAAATAAAATTTACAACCAACTCAAAAAAATAACCAAAACCAAGTCGTATAAATCACAAAATATTAAATCAAGTCCTGGCCTTAATTACCTTTTTGAAAATAGTTATATTTGCTTTAAAAATCGCATTAAAAATTCATGATATTGCTTGTGCAATTGTACGAATTTCTTCATAAAACTCAATAATTATGATTTTAGTTTAACAAAATAAAAAAAATTCGTTGAATTTTCTTCTCAACTTGGTAAAATATTCTCGAAAACAAGGGCAAACCCAACAAAAATCGATTTTTTATTTACATATTCAAATGAGTACTCTTCATTTAGCCTGTTTTCAGTTGTTAATTTGATTTGTGTTATGCACGAAAATACGAAACTTTAATTATTCAACTTTTAATTGAGCCTATGAATATTTCAAGAATAATTCAGAAAGATAGGTTTCTAAGAAATAAAAATCATTGTCGCTGAATGTTATATTTTGATGACGATGAATTTAAATTAAATGATATGTTAATGTAAATACAGTATTTTGGTGCAAAGTAAAGTTGTGTTATTGGTTTGGTTCGGTTTTTTATATGCAATATTATTAACATATTCAAATACTCTATTTTATATATTTAAAAATCAGTAATAAGATAAATTAAAATTAATTTACAGGAAAATTGTTTCGTGAGTTTTTAGTTAATTTCTCAGAATAAAATATTGTGTTTCTGTATCAGATAGATCAAGTTATCAACCTATTCAGAAAAATCATGAGTTCGTTTTTATGTTAATTTAAATTAATTTGCGTCAAATCACTAGGACGGAAACTGACTTGAAATGACTTAAATTGTTTGTCATTTGATTTAATTAATTAATTAATCTATTCTGAAACCCAAACTCAAATTTAAACCCAAAGTCAAAATAAAATACAAATTCAAAAATAAAATACAAACTCAAATACAAACTCAAACTCAAACTCAAACTCAAACTCAAACTCAAACTCAAATTCAAACCCAAACTCAATCCCAAACTCTGGGTCGTTCTTGTTTCGGGGGACATCTTGTTCGCTTTGGTCATGTTGGTCGTCTACCTCTGGGTCTGCTTGTGTCGCGGGACATCTTGTTGCCCTTGGTCATGATGGTCGTCTACCTCTGGATCGTTCTTCTGACTGTGGACATCTTGTTCGACTTGGTCATGATGGTCGTCTACCTCTGATTCGTTCTTGTGTCGGGGGACATCTTGTTCGCCTTTGTCATATTGGTCGTCTACCTCTGGGTCGTTCTTGTGTCGCAGGACATCTTGTTCGACTTGGTCATGATGGTCGTCTACCTCTGATTCGTTCTTGTGTCGGGGGGACATCTTGTTCGCCTTTGTCTGGTTGATCGTCTACCTCTGATTCGTTCTTGTTTCGGGGACATCTTGTTCGCTTTGGTCATGTTGGTCGTCTACCTCTGGGTCTGCTTGTGTCGCGGGACATCTTGTTGCCCTTGGTCATGATGGTCGTCTACCTCTGGATCGTTCTTCTGACTGTGGACATCTTGTTCGACTTGGTCATGATGGTCGTCTACCTCTGATTCGTTCTTGTGTCGGGGGACATCTTGTTCGCCTTTGTCATATTGGTCGTCTACCTCTGGGTCGTTCTTGTGTCGCCGGACATCTTGTTCGCCTTGGTCATGATGGTCGTCTACCTCTGGGTCTGCTTGTGTCGCGGGACATCTTGTTGCCCCTTGGTCATGATGGTCGTCTACCTCTGGATCGTTCTTGTGTCGGGGGACATCTAGTTAGCATTGGTCATGATGGTCGTCTACCTCTGGGTCGTTCTTGTGTCGCGGGATATCTTGTTAGCATTGGTCATGATGGTCGTCTACCTCTGGGTCGTTCTTGTAGTAAAAATCCACTTTGATTTGATTTATTTGATATTTTCAATAAAAAAAAATTTTCTTTAAGGGCAACTCTTGTTCATATAATCTTATAGAACATGGGGCTGTGGGGTAGTGGCTAACCTTGAATCTTCGGAATAAAAAACGACGATTTTACTTTAGTGGTAATCCAATATGCTGTGTGAGACCCGGGTTCGATTCCCGGCAGCTCCAATTTTTCTTTCTATTTCTATCATTAGAGATAAGCCTTGAAATCTAGATTCTTTAGTTTTATCAAAAAATTTGTGTGGGTTCGAATCCAATAACAATAACAATAACACCAACCAAAGTAGTTGGCCAGATGATAGTGCTATACTTATGGCCGCGGTGGTGCTGATACAGATGACATTGGCTCTCTTCGTACTTACACTCACACAATTGAACATTCCAATGCTTGAATGCTCAGAATTTTACGCTTAAGTTTTCGTGCTAACAAGTAATACAATGTTTACAATTCAAAGGACAGTACAAAAGATATTGGCTACAAACCAGAATTTTATTAAAACTTCAACAAATATCTTCAATTACACTTGGCATTGGCAAAAACTTATTTTTAATATTGCCGTTTAGGTCTGTTTTTGCCAAGATAGTCCTTTAGTATTCTCGTTTTTATATTTGTCAGGTGCCTCTCTCCTTCTGAATATTCTAGATACCTTCCACTTGCGTTCGCCACAGTACACAATTGCTCGACAGCTCTTCTTTGGGTCGTTCTTTTCCACTGGACTGGCGTAGAAACAGTCTTCCACAATTTTGATGTCTCGGTCGGTCAGTTTGTATGGTTTTGTTGGAACAATCACTCCGCGGGGCTGTTTGCCCTTGCGAGCATCTTTAGGCTTTGGCTGCAGTCTGATGTGAGTGTGTGCTGGTTCGTAGGAATAATAGGCGCTTGCCAACTCAGAATAGCAAAGTAGGACAAGAATTAGTAAATTCAATTTCATTTTGGAAGACTCGAACAAAAGTTTTTAATAAAATTTACAACCAACTCAAAAACAGAACCAAAACCAAATCGTATAAATCACAAAATATTAAATCAAGTCCTGGCCTTAATTGCCTTTTTGACAATAGTTATATTTGCTTTAAAAATCGCATTAAAAATTCATGATATCGCTTGTGCAATTGTACGAATTTCTTCATAAAACTCAATAATTATGATTTTAGTTTAACAAAATAAAAATAATTCCGTTGAATTTTTTTCTGAACTTGGTAGAATATTCTCGAAAACAAGGGCAAACCCAACAAAAATCGATTTGTTATTTAAATATTCAAATGAGTACTCTTCATTTAGCCTGTTTTCAGTTGTTAATTTGATTTGTGTTATGCACGAAAATACGAAACTTTAATTATTCAACTTTTAAATGAGCCTATGAATATTTCAAGAATAATTCAGATAGATAGGTTTCTGAGAAAAAAATCATTGTCGCTGAATGTTACATTTTGATGCCAATGAATTTAAATTAAATGATAAATTTAATGCACATTATATATTATTCTATACTACTTTTTAAAAATGAATATGTTCAGTTTGATTGCGTTTGTTATGCTTTAAATCAGCTAAATCGCCCACCCATGTGACATTAATTCTAATCCAAGCCTATAGATGTCACCTGTGTTGCTTGTATGTATGTGAAAAAGCATCAAAGTGAGCCGCGCGCTCACCGAACACACACACACACACACACACACACACACACACACACACACACACACACACACACACACACACACACACACACACACACACACACACACACACACACACACACACACACACACACACACACACACACACACACACACACACACACACACACACACACACACCGACGCCAAAGACCTGTGCCATTGTTCTGTTAGTATAAAATATTTTGCAAAGTATATATCACACATTTCACTTCATTTATATCTCATTATCTGATTATCTATAATTTTTTAAATTGATTTTTTATTACACTGATATTATCATTAATCAATCTAAACAACAACACAAACGGGTTATAATCTGCAGTGAAACAAATGTGCCCGACTTGCGAGTTGAATTTAAATGTTTTAATAAATTGGACCTATAAGTGACGAAGTGACCCGCTCTGACGGAGCGGGCAACGGAGCTCACGAGCGGACACAGCCGACACACAACCTCACTGGCCAACGCGTTTGCTTGAATGAGTGATTCGCATATTTTCCACTCTGTGCCGTGGCACTACAGTCGCATGTGCCTGTGATCGTGACCATTCCTATCTCGAGGCACACACTGCAGAGAGCGGTGGTGATGGTTTTGTGTGTGTGTGCGCGCGCTCGTTCAGCCATGACTAATGCGCCCATCACACGATTGCCTGCATGCATGCACTTTCAGTTGGAGGTCTCGCGGTTTGCTCACGAGTTTTAGTCTAACATTAGCTTTAGACAATAGACTGTCGATTGAAAGGCTACAGAGAGCAAAGGGCTAAATAGGCACCCGTTGGTAGTTGAGTTAGTATCAAAGGTCTTGTCACAAACACAAACATATTCTCTGAGACAAACTTAAAATGTGCGACCGTCGGCAGCGCATGTGGATGAATTGAGAGTTGTGGTTGAGAACTCAGTGAAAAGATACGCTGATTACGTGTTTTTAAACTTCACCGGTATTGTTTTAATCGGCGTTCCCTCCAAGTTGAGGGGTTTGAGCTCGAGACTCGCTGTTTACACTTTCACAATATGCCTTTTGACCGTGGTTGTGAGTATTATCTCATTTTTTTCATGACTTGAATATAGTTTGAATGTCGGGCTAGAATTACTAAAATGGGGATTGTACTACTTTCTTTGGAAAGAAGATAATTTGGTTCGCCTTGACGAGATTTCTAGAGATGTTTTTAGTCCTCGATCAATTTATTAACAAATAACAACAAACAAAGAGCTCTATACAACTGCCCTCAGGTAGCTTAGACAGAATTCTCCGAGTGGAAGACCCTGTAGATGGTAAGTGATTCAATCACTGACGACTAAATCAATGATCGAACCAATCCGTGACTTTGACATGCCTAATTGTCTCAACAAGTTGAAAGTGGTTGGGTTGATGGCTCCTATTGTCCCAAAAATGAGTCCAAAAACATCCATCGATTCTACTTGATGGCCAAGTTCGACAAGTTTAACATAAATTTCTGAAGTGACTGATGCTTAGGAGTTCTTATTTCGTTTGTCTTAGTCGAGTTCGTGTAGAACCGATTTCGAGTTCTTGATAAAACACTGAACTTCCAGTATACTGTATACGAGAGAGTCTGTGCCGCCACCCGTTGGCTTCAAGATGTTCTACGATAATGTTCTGGGCGAGATTGTGTCGACGGTGGTACATGCCTTCCATGCTTCCACATTCACTCAATATATATTAATGCACAAGATGTGCTGTATTGTTTCGATCTTGTTAGGACAGTTCCGATGCCAGTAGATAGAATCAGGCTCGTAACCAGAAGCACCGATCAAGTTTTTCTCAAGAAGTTTAAAATCTTATAAAAATATAAATATTAATGATTTAAATTAGGACAAATTATCTCAAAAGTGATTATTTATACTCATAGTAACGTATTTACAGATTAACACTAGTTCATTGCAATAACTTGTATTAGCCGTATCCATAAAATAACAAATAGTATGGCGATCGGGTCGACCCATTAAATAAGCGTAAATCGCCACTTGTCTTTTCTGTTAAATTTTTACCTAAGTTTTTTCTATTGAATTCACTAGATTTAAACATTGAAGAACCAATCATCTGTTCGCCGGAAGAAATTTCCGATCCAAATGAAGAAAGTGCTCGAAGAAAAGCTTGGAGATATAGACAAGCCCGAGAACTCGAAAAAGAACGAACAGAACCAGAACCAGAACCCTCGGGTAACGACATCATCACATCTACATCATAAATCTTCTCTTTTGGTTTTTACAACAGCACCTCGGCAAGAGGAGCTGCTACAATCAAGAGAGGATCGGACAAATGAACCGCCACCTTCTACTTCTACGTACCTAAGAATCAAAGCGAACAATTCTCGATCATGAGGGCACTGAAGTACATTCACGCGCACCGTTGTGACGAATACTCAATCCGAATACGAATCCCATCACAATCGTAACCACAAACAGAACAATCCTCACCAACTTGCCAAAAAGGTGGCCCAATCAATCACCAACCAGAAAATGACAACTCGCTTTTAAGTACTCGCAAATGCAACCTTGAAGAAATTCTTGAAGGAAATCAAAAGCGGTCGTCAGGCTGTGCGACTCATGGTGGAGTCAAAATCGGCCCACAAAGTTGGTGGTACAAAAGTGGTCGTCAAGACTGAAAGAGTTGACTGGACTGAAATTCCGAAGTACATTGTTCCAGATTTCTTCCTTTCACAGATCTTAAGTGGTCACTGGTCCTTTGAGAATATCTGAATCGCTTCTAGGTACGCGACGAAAATATGGCTACTTGGGCCACTCTGGCCAACTGATCGGCGACATCGACAACCTGTGGCACTGGATCTTTTCGGAGCCTCAATTCGAACGGCTTTGTCAAGTCAAGAAGTTTATTGTGGACAGAATCCACGAATACCGTGACAATTCAAACCGAGTCACAGCCCACCTTCGAATATCCCAACGATCCCAAGTTGGAACATTCGACCTATCAAAGCACCTACAATCAAAACATTTCAAATATCCATTCTCATTTCATTCTCATATGTAATATTTGTAATATTATTCACATTCTCATCATTATTTCCTTCAAATCTAAAAAATATAAATATAATGTCGTGGTCCTGCGATTGCAAGATCGCAGGTCCCCGCCAAGTCGTCCCAAACTGTCACTACACACACAAACCATCCACATGATGGTTTGCATCGCGATCATAACACACAACACTCACCACATTCCTGCATGCCACAAGAGTTGCTCATCATGACGCTCAACTCGATGCGATGGAGCTTTCATCTTTCATCAGTCAGTCACCATCCAGCCACAATCACGAACACTCGTTGTACAATCACTCAACCAAATCAATAAAGTTCATTTCATGTTCTTTGACCTCTTTTCAAATCAGTGGTCTGACAATTGTGAAATCGACCGATCACTAAAATAAACTCTTCGTACACATTCGAATTTTTTGTAAGATTAAGTTTAATAACATTCTCTTCATGGTATGATTTCATAAATAACCTTAAAGTTAGCTTTTCTGAAGTACGTCACGACCCATTAGGTTCAGTTACCTTCAAAGCTAGTTTCACTGAAAAACACATGTGACCCATCCTAATGGGTGCGATCGCATGCGACCCTTCACAATGGGTGAACTTTTGGCTTTTTAACCCATTAAATATCATCAAATCTGATTGAAGCGCATAAAAGAGTTCCCATATTCTATCATCTTTTAATTATGCCTGTTAGTAACGTATATTGCGAATGGCACCATTATGCGGGCTGCAAAAACAAAATTCAGTGCACAGTGGGACATATTGTGGTCAATAAAATTATTCAAAACTTTAGTCCAATATGACATAATTTAGGTTATTAAAACACTATTATAATTAGTTTTATTGTTTTAAAAATTTGTAAAAAATTACTTTTGATTATTATTGTCAACACTTTTTCTAACACGTGCTAAATCAGAAATTCGCATTAGATAATCGAGGTCGATTGTTTTTGGTTTTTTCTATTGGTGGTCTATAGGGCTTTTGATCACAATTGAGGATTTGATTGTGATAGTATGTTTGAAGATTTTGTAACCCCCATAAAAACCTTCTAATCGACGGCTTGTTACTTTGGAAGTACATATTTAATCCATTGTGAAATCCCTCAAGATCGTTAATTGTTCCCTTTTCATATTTCAAAATTCGGTCAGTTTGGTTCCATGATGCTGTAGAAAATTTAGGCGTAATGAAGCAATCAATACTAAAACCATTTGTTTTCACCCCAATCCAAGTCTTGCCAAAATACTCAAGCATCTGGAGCAAGAAATATAAATAAGATTAAGATAAATATCATGATATTAAAATATATCAAACATACTTCACAAATGTTTAAAATTTCAGTCTTATCAATAACATTCCCAAGCAAATTCTGTGGGAAAAAATGCCCTCTAATAATAAGGGCAACGAAAACAGGTCTGACTTCACCAAGTGGCAGATATGGAAACGAAAACAATATACTCAAAATTGAATAATATCGAAGATCAGAATAAAGTTCAGTCAATCCTTTAGATTGAATATTTCTAAAGATTGCTTGACCAAAATGAAACCCACATGCGTTTTTGGCTGCTTCTGGAAAAACCCTTCGAATTGCATTCATCAGAGCCATTTCAAAATCAGTATTGAATGTTTTTGGACCAGTACACCCATGAAATTTAAGTAAAGCAGCTTGTATTACTTCAAGAACATAAACATAAGCATCTTCTGACTTTGTAGTCATCAAAACGTGAACCAGTGGAAGCGAAACTTTTTTAAAGTACCCATGAATAGTTAAGTATTGATAAAATTCTTTGGGACAACTTTTGAATGTGCCATCAGAATAAAATGACATTGATTCAGATAACTTTCTAAGAAAAAATGGGGTACAAAATATCAAAACTCGAAATCCAATATTTGGGTTATCTTTAAGTGAATCATGAAGAAGGAATGGTTCATTATTTTGGGAAATCTAAAGTGAAAATCGGATTGCAACATTAAGTGTAAAGATTGGAAAGAACAACAAACTACCTTGTAACAGTTTGGAATGACCATATCTCTCCAAGTTGAATATTTTGGAAACGGTGGGAGCAATTCGTTGATTTCGTGAATGAGTTCACTTTGTTAACTTTGTTTGGTGATATGCAAACAACACTGTCTGTTGGCGAGGCACATGGTGAATTTGCAACCGAATTGTTGATTCTAGACTTTTGTGGAAAAGTAGAAATGTTACACGAAACAGAAGAAATTTCATACTGTGTAACGAAAGGATCACAACGAGAAATCTTTTTGAGATATGTTTCAAGTACATCAATGGATTTGAATTCAACAACTGCTGCGTTGCCTTGTTGTGTCATGGCATGGGAATCAAATAGATACCGTAATTTCGCGACAATAGCCCGCGGGCTATACGTGTTTTTACATCTATAAGAGGTCTACTGCGGACTATATTCGGGTGCGGGCAATACACAGGAATATTTACAATGTTGCTGCTTTTCTTAACTTATATGTCATTTCAATCAATATTTTCGCAATATATTCACTGATTTTCAGTATTTTTTGTTTTATTTTGGCTAATCTATAGTCAAAATAGGAAAGTTTGCTAGGAATTAAGTTAAGAAGTACTAAAAGTTCTGTCTAAGACAACTAAATAGTTGGGCAATTTGAAAGTGCGGGCTATATTCAGGTGCGGGCTATACACGAAAGTTTTTACAAATTCAGAAAAATTGCGGGCTATACACGTGGTGCGGGCAATACACAGGGTGCGGGCTATTGTCGCGAAATTACGGTAATACATTTGGTTCTTATAGATAATAGCACGTGCCATTTTGTTGATAATTATAACACCAGTTGAAGACTTCTTAAAAAACTCATGTAAACCAATATTGAGAGATTTAAAATCAACAGATTGTAAACTGGGAAGCTTTCCTTGTTTTATCAAAATTTCAGCTTCGGCTTCGGAGTACTTTACTAAGGGCCCAGTTATAAAATCTACGTCGTAATTATTTAGAGTCACATAGTAGCCAAACAAATATCTCTCGTCTTTTACTATAAAACTCGTACTTAAATATCCATTATTGTTATAAATGTAGTTCCAAGTTTTCTCTTTCTCAGTCTTAGGTAGAATAATTGGAAGATAATTTGCAGATAAGCCATAATATTCAATTGTGTCATTGTACAGATCGTTGCCTTCACACAAGATTTCATAGATTGAATTTTTTCTCCACTGTCGTATATCTGACGTAACTGAGGAGTATACGATGGCAATGGTAGACATTGCGACGCATTGGACGGGTCCAAACACGATGGATTGAAAGTCAAATTGACTCATTTCACCAGGCAGCATACGAGGACTTTGTTGCAAATCCCAATCAGGCGAATAGTCACTCATTGTGAAACACAACACAAACACAAACACAAACAAAATAAACACAAGTGAACAGATCGAAAGACAAAAGCCAAATGACCAATTTGTCCAGAAGACAATATTCATTGTGACAAGCACCCTCACCTTGACCCTTACCTCACTATCACTTTCCCACACAAATGAACATTGGCAACACATCTTGAGTCTGTGTCTGTTGTGTGGTCCTTAGGTACAGACTATTTGCAATGTCTAAAATGAAGACTGTCGCCAGAAGCAGACAACCAGATGTGTTGTAATAAGAATGCACTAGGCCTAATTTAGTCACCAACGAGTTCACTTTCGATCGTTTTGTCTCGACATATCATAAACAGGTGCGCAAAGTGCCTTTCGGCGGTGTAAGGGTGACTCGAGTCAGTCGTACCTCGCACATGCGGTAAGACATAAGTAATTAACGCGTACACGAATTAAAACAAATTTTGCTTGTTGTATTCAAATTGGATGTATCTCGGTATCTAAATCGTGTGATTATCTATCGCTAAGATTAATATATGTTTACAATAAATATAATAAACATCTGTAAATTAATAATTTAATTTAAAATTTTTTAAATTAAAAAAACTTTATTATTTCATTGTGTCATATATTCAGGTAAATATTGTCCAAAACCCACGCAAATCCAATAACAGAATCATTAGTTATAAGAGAATACAGAATTTGGTGCCCATTCTTCTCTATGAGCCTCATAGGGTTAATGCACTAATTGTTTTATTGCTGCGGCAAACATGAAAAGGGTGGTTGAAACGGGAGACTGTCCTCACGGTGAAATGTCCCTAAACCCGTGCATAGACACGATCGTTTACTTAGTTCATTCAAAATGAATCCTTGACAGGGTAATCTCCCTAAAGAAGAGAAGACTCCCTCACTCTTCCGATCGTACTGTAAACTCGTTCGTTGTGTTAGTTAAAAGCAGTTTATTGATAATAAATAGAGGGTAGACACAATTAGGCAGTACGAAGGGCTATTGAGCGTAAGTCACCAGTTCTTCTTCCAGGATACGAGCCACCAATAGTAGTACTAGATGGTCACACTAGTAGACAGGAAGTTGGGGCCAGCAGGACTTCAGGAAGACACAATCTGAAAGAAAGAAGAGGTGCGTTTAGCACAAGTCACACAGACAACTGATCAGTAGCACATACTAGGCATACGATGATTGTGCACTTCAGCACACTTATAAAGGCAGTAGGAGGTCGGCTATGTACACACTAGCTTGTTGAGTGGCTGTCAACATAGTAACTTCACCATGACTAATTATGGACCTGACAAATGGTCATGCAGAGAGGGAGCCACTTCTCAACACGTTGAAGGCCATAAATTCCAGTTCAATAAATGACACAAGGTGAAACGAAAAAATTCACAAATTATGTTTTATTTAAAATTAAAATTAAAATCATTATAAATACATTAATGAATAAATAGATTATAAAACTAAATTCGAGTAAGTGGAAATCCAGGATTTCCTGGAAAGCTATATGATGTTGATGTCCGTAATGATGATTCAGATGATAGTTGATATCGTCTTCATCGGATTGAAACATTACACCTTTTTACCAACCTACAATCTATACTATGTTGATAACACTTTTTTTATAATGTATGAATGATAAAAGCTGAATATTTCAAATGCAAATGTTAAATTAATGAGTTAAAATGTGTATTCGTATATCAATTATGGTAAATCTAATGCGTTTTGTTCAAAATATATGAATCATTATTCATGATTCATGGATGTTCCGGATAATGAGAATCGTGTTAAGTAATTTTTGAGATATAAGAAGGCGAGATACTAAGTTACGAATAATAAAATACAAGATTACGGACATTGTACAGAATTGTGGTGTCTACAGACGGCCACATAATGAAAAATACGTTTATATAGGTTTGGAACTTGATTTATTGAGTGAGTGGACTGGGCCCAAATTGAGGTGGTCCACTGCTCACATAAAAGACCCAAAAATAGGCGAATCCTATGTCGATAGAGTTCCAAAGCGCAGGGACCCTGGTAAAGGAACCAGAAATAGACGGAAATATTCATAAGTCTCATTGCCAGAGGGTAAATCCACGGAAGTGGGCTGATGGTAGAGGCAAATGTCGCGGATGGCGTTGAGGAAACAGGTGGGCGTGTGTTTTTGATTGACGAACACATTATATAGTATATGGCCTCGACAATGAGGATAATCCCAGGGATTTTGGGGTCCAGAAATTCGAGGATTGATAAAACACTAGTGAAAACTAGACTAAAGGACACAGTGGCGTGCGCCCGTGGCGAAAGTAAAGTGACAACTGACGACAAAGAAACTTTCTTCCAGCTCTACCTCGGAGGGAGGAAGCCCTGACCAATGCAGTCACTCTGTCCGTCCGAACAAATAACATGGTCGTGCCTAGTCAGAGGTTGTCCTGTAGGCACGGACAATTTCGCTTACTTTGTTTCAACTGTCGTTAAACACTAAACGCCACAAGAATCATTATAGTTTGTCCTATTGGCAAGAGGTTGGCTTAGTTGCCTACTTGTTTGCCTGAATTGGCACTTTGATCTCCGTCCGAGGGTCCTGCCACCGCTTCAACTCGCGATGTCGCATCCTTTTGAGAAAAAGTTATATATTAAGAATCATGAAAAATGTAGTTAAAATAGTCTCTATACCTGACTCTCTTCAGTCTCACCATCATCAGCGTTATCAGCGGCACTTAGGATAAAATTGTTATCCAAAGTGCTCTTACTTGGCTTAAGTTAGATTTTCAAGTTGAAATCATCAAGGCTGATTGGTCCATCTTTGTCGGGCAGCAGATACGGGTTGGTGAAGTACTCTTTCCAGTACTTGTCGTAGTACTGTTCCGCATCAGACAATGCTTACTCAAGATTTGCGCGAACCTTCTCCTGCTTTTGGGGTTCATATTGGGCAAATTTTTCTAGCATTTCTCGGTTTGATTCTGGTGGATGCTTGGAAAAACTTCGAACTAACTTGTATGAAGTCCATTTTCTGTGTTTATGGGAATAAGTTTATAATGTTTAAAGTTAAGTTAAGTGATTAAATTTAATTAAAAAAAATCACTTACAATTTACTCTGACCACCAAACGGAATGACATCTTTTATCAAGTGTCAAGTATACATCGATTGACTTTATATCGTGTAGAGTGTTATGTGATATATGCTTGTGCCTGTTTGGTTCTATTGATCATGGCGATGTGTGTAAGTGTCTCAGAGTGTTGTGTTGTGTCCAACTGCAAGTGAATTGAGAGAGATATGAACAAAAGTGAATTATGTCACTCTAATAGTGAAATGATTTGAATAAACTGGAAAGTAGAATAGTCGAACAAATTAAGATTATTCGAAAGTGTATGACTTGTCGTGTTGTGCCTATTTGTGAATATTGCAAGTCGATTGTAGATGGTGGTGTTAACAGTCTTCTTGTTAGTGTATGGCAGGCATGCGGAAACTTTTTGAGGAAAAGTCCACTGGGGTGGACAATGAGAGTCCCAAAAGTCCACCGCCAATTTTTTTGCAAAACAAATTGATTGTGATCATATTTGATAAGATTCTCATAGTTAAGCGTACCCCAAAATTGCTTTCTAAATCTTTACTAGCACATGTGGAACGATTTCATAAAGATCAATTACTAGTTAACAAAGAAGATGAAGTTGGCGTTCAGACTCAGTTAGTTTTATGTAAAACTTTCAAATTAGGTCAGACATAGAATAACTTTTATCCAAAACTATCGAACCGAACTGATTGCCATTTGAATGGCTCTATTTCTCATTGTCCAATTTGAAATTGTTCATATTCAGTTTACTCATATTTCCCAATTAGAAAATAAGAAAAAATCTAGTGGCCAATTAGTGTGGGGTTGTGTCAAGTCTTCTTTTTTTTTGTTAAAATAAACTGAATTGAGAACTAATGGATTGTAACTGCAAATTGATTGGCTAAAAAGATTTCAATATTAATTTGGTGCATTTATCAATCTGATGGAGAGTGTGAAGTATTACTCGATGAGTAAGTGGTCTTTATAAATTAATTTAGGTCTACCAATTCACAACTCCTGATTTAAATGCAATTTGAATTGGATTGTATATTGAACTGCATCACAACATAACCAATGTTTAATTATCCAAAAACTCATTTGTTATACCAGTCACGCCAATATCATACGACACAAATTTGGAATCTATCCACTTTAATTTAAATTAGTAATTCATTTGTTAGTTGTTTTCGTACTTGTGCTTTGAGACTGACTGAATTCATATTGGGGGGCATGTGTAAAAGCCAAATATAGAACTTGAAAATTGCGTGAATATTTGGGGTTAGCTACGAATTGAAGATAGTGAATTGTATCAACTTGTTTTGAGTTGTCAATAGTAAGTTTATATTTTTTAATAAGCAATTATCAAAATATTTTAAGAGTTTTTGAGATTCATTGTCCACTAGTGGACACCAGAATTTTTAAAAAGTCCACTAGTGGACTAATGTCCACCGTTTCCGCATTCCTGGTGTATGGTCTGACATAAACGCAGAGATTTCTATTTCACTGTCGTTTTTTGGGTTCAAAGGGAAGGGCGATGAATAAAGGGACACGAGATATAGGACTGGTGAAAACGTTTATTGAGCGAGAGGAGAGGGTGACTAGTCGTTGATGAAGGTGACAAAGGACTGTGTGGACTGACTCGATGAGGAGTCTATTTATACTTGTAAGTAAAGCATGACAATGAACTCAGTCAGCATGACTACGGTTTGAACTCAAGTTGACATCGTTCGGTGGTGGCGTAGTTATCGGTCGTCCAGTCACTGTCCATTCACGTGGATCTGAGGTGGCATTGAGGTGAAACATGACATTTCACTAACCTAACCTCACACCTAGGTTTTTTTAAAGGTTGTTTAATTCTTTATTGGTCGTTAGAAATTAAGTAAACATATTCTTTGACAAAAATAAATGCATTTTGTAACTTATTTTTGTCAAAGAATATGTTTACTTAATTTCTAACGACCAATAAAGGATTAAACAACCTAAAAAAACCTAACCTCACTCAACTTTTGAAAACACTAACCCAACCTCATTCAACTTTTGATTCTGCCAAAACTCTTACCGATATGAGACTTTTCCTACTTGCAGTGCAACTCAAAAACTTACTAAAAATTTCCGTAGATAATTTCTTTTATGTCCAATGCATTGGACAGATTTGGGCTCTATGGCATCGTGCACTCATTTCAAATTCATTTTTGGCAATTGGGTGAACAATATCTTTTCAAGGAATTTAAAAATTTACGCATTCGTGCATTTTTCCAAAATCATTTAGTCTCCAATGTGTTGGACAAAAAACAAGCCCTAAGTGTAAAGTTACAATCTTACATTTTCGATAGTGTCAGCTTATTACCTCACAAAGATAGTGGTCCAATAGATTAGATAAATGGTCATATGCATTAGACAAAAAGAACACATCATAAGTAGGCTGTACCACAAGTAGAAAAAATCTCATATCAGTATGAGAATTTGTGGGAATCAATTCCCTCTTTCTGTTCGGCCCCTTCTCTGAGTTTTCTCGTAACCTTCTCGTGTCCAATACATTGGACGAGAATGAGCATTTTTAGAGCAAAAATGAGAGAGAGAGAGAGAGAGAGAGAGAGAGAGAGAGAGAGAGAGACGAGATAACGACAAATGCTGGAAAATTCACAAATAAATTTTATTTTCATTAAATACACAAAAATCTCATACTGATATGAAATTTTCTTCCATAAAATTTCGCATTTTATTTCCTTTGAAAACTCTTTCTTTAGGAATCATTTTGATGTCCAATTCATGTGAGATAATTTTTATTTTACAGACACATTACAAATTACACGTTAGATACTATTAAAGAGTTATTCTCAAATTTGCCTAAACCCCTTCGTTGAATGGGTAATTCTGGGAACAGATTTCCAATTGACAAATGGGGCACCAAATGAAAGCATATGACTTAAAGAATTATTCTGTGTAAATTCCATTTTTATCCCGATAAAGGAAAAATAAATATTAAGCAAGGAACTTTCAGAACATTTCAGTGGATTTTAAAAATTGTTAAATTTATTCCGACGGAAAATTTTGTGACCTGGGATCCAAATGGAACTTTTACAGGATGATTCTACTAGTCATAAGTTTTCATTTGGTGCTCCATTTTGGGTTAACAGCGGACGTTAAGCCGATGTGTCTGTGTTTGTTTAGTGCGGTGAGTGCAAGTGCGAGTAGTGGAGTGCCTGCACAGAGCTGTAAATCTCCCTGTTCTACTTTGTAATTTCTCCATCATGTCATCACTGAGAAAATTCGTAAGTTCATTTCTTGTGTCGAATGTTCATTCTCAAGCTCCTTTGTCATTCACCTCTCGGACAGATCGAGGAATACTCAGTTAATTGTCGGAGCGTGCGAAGCAGCGGAGACTATTTGTCGGAGCGTGCGAAGCAGCGGAGACTTTACCACAGCTTTTGGCTCTTTTGTCCATTTAATTACTCAAAAACGACTGAACCGATTTGCATAAGATTTTGGGAATAGCCTTAGAATGTTCTAGAGGGGTGTCAAAAATACCTGGTTTTCTCCAAAACTCAAAGATAAGATAAGACCACTAGCGCCACCTAGTGACAAAAAGTGTAACTAACTTCGGTGTGGTTTCTGTTGTTGCTGTTGTCAGCTGAGTGGGTCTGAGCGTAGCTGTGACTTTGTTTACATTGTTGCGTTGTCAACTCTTGCTCCTTTGACCACAGTTTGTGATGTTTTGAGCTGTTTTTTTCTTTTTTAGCTCTTTTCGCTATCTAGATCTATTCGTTTGTGCAGCGTAAATCTTTTCATTTCATTCTATATTTTTCTTTTAAATTGTTTTCATGAATCTGCAGAACATGTTTGTACGTTTTTCTGAACTGCAATTTGAATATGTTTCAAATGTAACAATGTGACTTTGAAGATATTCCCAATTTTTACTGACAATGTCTTGGTCACCAGCTCCTGAACAATAAAAATGTCGTTCAGTTATCGGTTTTTGTGACATACGCACGCATTTCTGAAGATCATCACAGATTCGTCAGTTATTTATGCAACTCAAAATGTCTTTAAGTGAAACTGAAAAAATAAGGCTTTTCATCTTTAGACAACCAACAAGCACTGAACTGCTGAAAACAATTGACAACTTAGGAGTTCAGGTTGCCAAAATTGCCTTCGTCGATATTGGAATTGAATTAGAATGGATTTGTAACATATAGGATTGAATCTAGCTTCTTGATGCTTCGTTGGTGGTCCATTAGCCTCAAAATCATGCCAAGTTTGTTATGGTTCAATTATAATTGATACAATAATAATAGTAATTACTACAAAGAACAATAGCTAACTCTATATTTCCGTGGTCCTTGAATTGAGACCTTGAACAAATTCAGAAAAGAGCCACAAAAATTTCAATTACCACCGGCCGAAGAACGAAGTCCAAACGCAATCTGCAACATTGGCATTGCGACTATTTTATGTACTGACAAGGTCACACATTCGTAAGGTATGTGATATTAAGTCGGGTTAAAAGATGTTTCGATGATCTTTTCTTCTCATAAGAATAAAACTAATGTAAAAAGGCAAAAGAACAACTCATATAAATTGTGTATTGATAGCGCACGCTCCGACTACATCCAAATGGCATGAAATTCAATGCCATTGGGATCATTATGATGTTTATCTGCTTGCTTATGCCTGAGTTTTTTAATTAGTTTATTTCGTAACCTTTATCCAATGAAGATATAAAAAATTGTAGTTATTAAAAAATTTAAGTATTACAATTATCAAAGTTTAGCAAATGTAGATACTAATGAGTTCACATAACCAATATTAAATATAAAGCCAAACTAAATCTCATCCACAATCGAACTGATTCTCAGCAATTTCGTACATTTTCAAGTAGGCACGACATGTCCAACTGTCAGCTCGATGATCACACCCAAACGGATGCTGTTTTCTTTGTACCCTCTCACTGTCCACTGAAGCACAATTAGAACACTTTTCTTCTTGAACCGTAAAGCTTATGCCTCAGTACAGTCAATCCTCAACTTTACCCCTTAAAAGTTTGCGTTAAGTTGGAGGTAAAGTGAAAGGCATAGAGCAGTTGTCTGCCTTTAACAGTGCATTGGTTGAGGGGACCACTCTGCACCCTGTGGTCCCTGCCTCGGTGACATTGGAGACAACTGGCCGCGGGGCACGTTCGATCGTACTCTCCCTTTGCCTGTAAGATAACGCGCGTTAAGTTTGTCTACAGTAGAAGTAAGGGCCCGATTCTGACCAACTTAACGCAAATAGACAACAACAAACTTTAAACTTTATTTTTATCATAAACATTCATTAGAGAATTAAGCGAATAATCATTATTAGAATTAGGTATATTGTTTATCAACAAGGCTCTATCACTGTCACTCTTACAATTCAAGAAGTGACTCATTGCTGCGTGAGCTTGTTGAAGGATTAACTTAGAATACATTTGAAATTGTGTGTTTAAATCAATTTGAGATTGCAATTGTAAATGCGATTGATTCGTAAGTGAGATCGACGATTCTGAATCGTCTGAAGAGTTGCGTTCCACAGAAGATAAGGACCAATCAAATGACTGTGACTTTAATTGACCTAAAAGTGGAGTGGAGGTTGAGGGGTGAGGGGAAATCAAAGGGGGAGAAAGAGTAGGGGATATGTTAGAGGATAGAGTTGAGGTTCGGTTTTGTTTGATTGGAGTTGCATCGATGACTGGCTCAGCAGGATTATCCGCTGCCTTGAAAGAGGCTAACTGTTGGCGCACCAATTTGATCTCATTATCGGACAGAGTCTCCATGTCCATGAGATCATCTTCATCTTCTTCCAGATATTTTTTAACAAATTCAATTGGCACTTTGCTCTTCTTGGCCAACTCATCGAGCTTTTTCTGCATTTCCTTTTGTTTGTTTCTGCTTTTGCTTTCGTAGCCTTTCATCCAGTAGAAAATCTTATTCCACGCATTTTTCAATGTCTGCTGTGACACTTCTGTCCAGGCTTGAGCAATCATTGGAATTGCATCAACCACCCCAAATTCACGGAAGAACTGCTGGATTGTGATGTCTTCATTTGCTTCTTTGTTAAGTACGTGAGTCAATAGGTTATTGACATAATTCGCTTTAAACGAACGATTAATTGCTTGATCTTGAGGTTGGATTAAACAAGTAGTGTTCGGTGGCAAAAACACTAATTTTGCGAATCCGTCAGACAGTTCGTGAATTAGTGTTTTGTGTACAGGAGCATTGTCAAGCAACCAAAAGTACTTTAGGTTTGAATCCTGGGTAATTCTTTTTTTGGAAATCGTTGACTTCAGTATAGAACTCCGCGGTAAGCCACTCTTCAAAGATTGCGGTAGTCATCCAACCTTTTGTCTGGTTTTTCCAGAGAACTGCAAGATTCTTTAAGAATGCTTCTCTTTCAGCTGTCTTTTTTCGGCATTCCTTTAGGACATGCAGCGTTGTTGATAATCAATGGATTTAGTTTGTGATCGCCAGTGGCATTGCTTCCCAAAAGTAGGGTTACTCGATGTTTGAGTTTCTTTGTAGCGCTGATCAGGGAGGACATTCCTTTGGGTGCAAACGTAGATTCGTATTGTTGTTTCCAAAACAGTGCTGTTTCATCAATGTTGTAGATTTGCCAAGGCTCATATCCACCTGTTTCGATTATAACCTTCAGTTCATCGATGAATGGTTTGACTGCTGGTCTGTCAGCACCGAGCTTTTCGCCAGTCAATTTGTACTTTGCCAAACCAAAACGACTTATAAAGCCACACCACCAACCGTTTGACCCAGCAAATGTAGATTCTTCGATGCCAAATTTACGTTCATATTCATGCAATAGCCATCTCACTTTGGCAGTAATTAGTTTCTGGTTGGTTGGAAATCCTTTGCAGTTTTGCTCACACAACCAGAAATAGCACTTTTCTTCGGCTAATTGAAGTAGAGGTGATGATTTGCGATTCAAAATCTGAGAAAAATGCTTGTGTTAATGTATGAATTCAAATGCAAACAAACAAAAACAATACCTTTCTTTTGGATATGCCTCCACACAATTGATTGAACTTGTATTGATCCCGGTAATCTTGAGCATGCTTGAGACAATTCCTAGCTTGATCCTTCGAGATGTTATATTTTTGTGCAATTTCACAAGGTCTCACAAGTTTGTTGTCAAGGATATCATCGGCAATTAGTTTTTTGATATCCAAATCAATGAATCGTGTTTCAGGCCTCTTCTGTCTCTTCTTTCTTGGATTAAAAATATCCTTTCGACTTCTTTTGGGAGTTGAAACATTCATTTTGATGTAAAAACAGAAAAATGCGATAGCGCAGTCGGTGTAAACAAGCGACGGTTGGCAGCGGTCAGAGGTTATGCTACTGGCTGACCACTGGTCAGTGCAGTGGCAAGTGCAGTAGCAGTGCAGTGGGGCGGTGATGCCCCCAGTGGGCACTCAACGGAAAAAATTTCAAAACAGGCAAACTCACAGAGGACGTGCAAAGCAGGTTAGCGTTATTTGGCAGGAGCGTTAAGTGAAGGAAATACTGTAGTATAGCACATAGTATAGCAAATAAATAAGTTTTTCAACGGTCGTAACGGCCCCTGGTGATAGCTAATCAAAGTATTTTTTATTTACCCACTAGTTGTCTCAGACGTCATCGCACTTCAATGTTCATGCTAGTCCAATATATTGGACACGGAAAAATCAGAAAAGATCGAGTGAATCTATTCTGCCAAAAACTCATACCGATATGAGACTTTTCCTGCTTGCAGTGCTGCTCAAAAACTTACTAAAAAAATTCCGTAGATAAGTTCTTTTGTGTCCAATGCATTGGACAGATTTTGGCTTCCTCTATGGCATCGTGCACTTATTTCAATTTCATTTTTGGCAATTGGGTGAAGAATTGTTTTCAAGGAGTATAAAAATACGCATTCGTGCATTTTTCCAAAATCATTTAGTCTCCAATGTGTTGGACAAAAAGCAAGCCTTAAGAATAAAGTTATAATCTTACATTTTCGATAGTGTAAGCTTATTATCTCACAAAGATAGTGGTCAAATAGATTGGATAAATGGTCATATGCATTAGACAAAAAAAAGAGCACATCATGAGTAGGCTGTACCACAAGTAGGAAAATCTCATATCGGTATGAGAATTTGTGGAAAGAAATTCCCCCGTTCTGTTTGGCCACTTCTCCGAGTTTTCTCGTAACCTTTTCGTGTCCAATACATTGGACGAGAATGAGCATTTTTAGAGCAAAAAATGAGATTTGTATCCAAAGTTAGGATTAAGCGATTCTTTCAAGAAATAAACCAATTAAACAAAGAGCACGCTACAACAGTCGTCGACCACTCTCGATAGGACAAACACTCATGTGCTTAAGCCACCATCGCAGGATCAGTCTAGTGCACTTCTTATGTAACCACTCGACTGTTTGGCAGACTGAATCGCATCTGAATGGCCATGCAGGTTGTCTCCATAGGACTTCAATGACCAGTACTCTAGTTCACAAATGATGGTGAAGTAACCGATTGTCAAAGCTCATAAACGACCATAAACATAGCACCTCGTGCTAAACCTCGTTAGGCCGAACAGCGTAATTATTTCCGGCTTAGGATAGTGACAGTCACAGTCAGCAGTAGACAGCTGACCTATCTGCCAGATGGAACTTTATTGATGTATCCGTTTATTACGAACTAGCTAACCGAACCTTTGTAGGATCAACGGGAGCACCACGAGAGTCAATAAAGTGGCACAGTCAAAGGTTCACATCACCAATCACAACACAATCAGTGTGGCCCTGCTCTATAACCAATCAGATTGTAGAGCGCTATAACTCTCACTTTCATTGTACAATCGATGCATTGCCAAAAATCAGATCGCTCCATTATCATCTGCGCTCATTGCTTAACTGTTACTGTACAATCAGTGTGACTGCTCACCGAACTATCAGGGTATAAGAGGTGGTTTTATAAGGAGATGGAGATGCGCAAAGACGATCATTTCACTTCAAACATTCGTGCTGCTGGTGCTCTCCTTTCTCATGTGTCCTAACCTTCCTTCATAAATGGCTGGCTCCTGCACATCTTCCTGCTTATTGCCTTGTGCTTTGGCCACTTGAAATATTTAGGCACGCAAAATGGCGGAAAGTTTACGGGGTTTACGGAAGGGTTTATTAATCGATACGAATAGATAACGATCAACGATTCTTATCTTGATAATAGAATGCGAGGAAAAATCGAGAGAAAACGGCTAGTCGAACACGAGGTGTTTTCGGTGTGGGTGTTGAGAGGCAACTGACTTCGCTTTTCTTGTTTACACTTGAGATCAAAATTAGTGCTTACAACGACCACCAGATGGCGTTACGCTCGGATATCGAATCGATTGACGATAGTATCGATATTAATCGTCCAGACATTTCAGCCACTTGCCAGTGCTATCTACTTCATCTTCTCTCAACTCTTCGCCCATTTGCTGGTCTCAAGATTTATACTGGTTTATTTCAAAACCACCACCTTTACACTACGGATATCTATCATGTAAGTTTGTGTCTATTTCTGTTCACTATTACTATTGTATACAGTTTCTCAATGCTTTGTCCCTAACTTCCATCTTCAAGTGTACTAGTGTAACAGCACTTGGCATGTGCCCACCACTGGCGTCGAATTAGTCTATTCATTCTCTAGCTCTGTTGATTACTGTCTCCTAACACACTGACACCGATAACCCACAAAACATTCGACTTATCAGTTCTTTATTTCTGTTTGAGAGAGAGAGAGAGAGAGAGAGAGAGAGAGAGAGAGAGAGAGAGAGAGAGAGAGAGAGAGAGAGAGAGAGAGAGAGAGAGAGAGGCAGATAGAGAGAGAGAGAGAGAGAGAGAGAGAGGCAGAGAGAGAGGGAGGCAGAGAGAGAGAGAGAGAGGGAGGCAGATAGAGAGGCAGATAGAGAGAGAGAGAGAGAGGCAGAGAGAGAGGGAGGCAGAGAGAGAGAGAGAGAGAGAGAGAGGGAGAGAGAGAGAGAGGCAGAGAAAGAGAGAGGGAGGCAGAGAGGGAGGCAGATATATATATATATATATATATAGAGAGAGAGAGAGAGAGAGAGAGAGAGAGAGAGAGAGGCAGATAGAGAGGGAGGCAGAGAGAGAGAGAGAGAGGGGGGAGGCAGATAGAGAGAAAGATAAACGGTCTTTATTAGTTCAAAACTAACCAAAGAAGGAGCTGCTCACAAAACTAGTGAGTTGCCTTACGACACAGCATAGTAATCAATCTGATAAGACAATAGTTACATACATGAAATTTGAGGGTTACAAAAAATGAATACTGTAAAACAATGTGAATACTGTAAGTGGTGTAAATACTGTAAATATAAGTCAAACAAAATGTCTAGCCATAAATGTGAAAGTGAATCATACGCACTGAACATGACAAAACGGTCTCAGCTAACTCGGGTAGTGCTTTCTTATCCAAATGGAACCTGTCGAAGAAGTCGACCATTTGGGTACTCACAGTCCCTCGCGCTCCCATCCATAATCCAATGACCTCGCAGTCACGTTTCTCGATTATCGGATACTTCTTGCATAGGTCGTCGTAACAGCTCTCGTAAATTGCTTGCTTCTCCTCTTGAACTTCTTTGCCAACATCGTGGTTGTCTTCCCATCGTACAGTCGGGTCTATGATGTAGACCTTGTCAGAGTTGGCCTCGAATGCGAGGATGTCCACAAATCGATTGGCACCATCCCCGTCCTTGCAGTACGGCTCGACAATACAGGTGAACCCTTTGGCGCGAAGTAGAGCAGCAAGTGACTCCTTGACCTTGTTGTGGCGTTGAATGCGGCGTTCGTCGTTAAAGTAGCAGGCACCGAGGACGTGTCCAGGGGGTTTCTTTCTCTCTGCGGGTTGCAGTTGTGCAACGACGGCAAAGGTTCGATGTCTGAGCTACATTTCCAGCTACACCGGGAACTCCCAACAGGTTGGCGTAACCTGTACTCAGCTTGATGGCGGCGGTCCATTCTGAGCCGGATAGAGTATTCTTGTCGTAGACGAAGGCGTTTCCTTTCGGGTATTCTTTGAAGTGTTGTATACCGCAACCTTGCCACTGCTGGGTGCTCCAGAAGGCGAAAGTTAGTTCGCGCAGTGCGTTTCGAAGTTGACGTGCAGTATAGCCTACGAGTTGAGTTGGTGGATCACACATGTTGCCAAGTTCCTGAATACAGATGGCCATTTCTTGCTCGCAGTTGTAGACCTCGTGAAAAAGTCCATCAGGAACAGTGGACAAGCGCTTCGCCATCGCAAAGTGCTGAAGGAGAAATTCCCACTCACATTTGATCATGCCCAATCCACGATACTTCCTGGGCGAGTAGATCATACTGGTCGACGCCTGCTTAGGTAAACCAATGATGTCCTTCACACTGGTGCGGATGATCTTGTCGAGCAGTCGGAGAGTGTCCTTGTTGACCTTGCGAAGAGGTGCTGCTTGTAGAGGAAACACCAATCTGGGCAAAACGTATTGGTTAAAGATGTTGAGTTTTTTGGTCCCGGTTGAGCAGAGGCGAGACTTCGACGTTCTTTGCGCACTCCTTGAAGTTAGCAACTGTATTGTGGTCGAAGATAAGTTCGTTGTTGAAGGTGTGACCGAGGTATCGAATCACCTCCTTCTCGTGGATACACTTGATGCTCATGTCGTCGATAGAGAGAGAGAGAGAGAGAGAGAGAGATAGAGAGAGGGAGAGAGAGAGAGGGGGAGAGAGAGAGGCAGAGAGAGAGGGAGGCAGAGAGAGAGAGAGAGAGGGAGAGAGGGAGGCAGATAGAGAGAGAGAGAGAGAGAGAGAGAGAGAGAGAGAGAAGGCAGAGAGAGAGAGAGAGAGAGAGAGAGAGAGGCAGAGAGAGAGAGAGAGAGAGAGAGAGGGAGAGAAAAAGTTTCTCAATAACATGTTCATCGTGGTTTGTCACTGACAAATTGTCAGGCTCAAAAGAATATATGTTGGAAGCATAGGTTTCAATGTAAATATATCCCCATTTTCAGTTGTGCGACATTTGTTTGATGTGTTCGATGATAACATACAACTCACGCACCTTCCGATAGCCTTCTGAGGCCGATAGACTCAGGAACACAACCAGAGACGCACAGATTTGAAAGCACATACGCTTTTCATTCGGCCCGCTTGGTCACTCAATATGCCAATGGAACGTCTTAAACTGATGGCACATAAAGACACAGGGCGATTCATTCTCGATCGCATCGTGAAAATATTTAATCTCCAATGCATTAGACAAAGCGTTAGGACACATCCTCGATCGCATCGTGAAAATATTTAATCTCCAATGCATTAGACAAAGCGTTAAGACACATCCTCGATCGCATCGTGAAAATATTTAATCTCCAATGCATTAGACCAAGCGTTAGGACACATCCTCGATCGCATCGTGAAAATATTTTATCTCCAATGCATTAGACAAAGCGTTAAGACACATCCTCGATCGCATCGTGAAAATATTTAATCTCCAATGCATTGGACCAAGCGTTAAGACACATCCTCGATCGCATCGTGAAAATATTTAGGCTCCATTTAAACCCAAAGTTGCACGGCACGGAATTTGTTAGAAAATAACTTTTTTGGAAGTTTTCTTAGGAACTTATATTTCAAAAATAACAACCATATTAAGTTATATATCAAAATTATCAGGAAGATGAGCATAAAAAAATAAGATTAATTTCGGGTAGATCAGACAGATTCCTTTTCAAATCATAGTGGAATTTCAGGGACTGTCACAAATTAAGTTGTTTTTTCAAAATAGCAAATAGTTGATTGCTTTAGGCCGATTACTCAAAATTGATAATTGACTAAAGCGTGTTCTTTTCAAAAATCGTTTAAGCAGTAACACGCGGGATTTTTTTAATCAAGTAAATCGACAATATTTCGGATATAGATCAAGTAAATTGCCCGAACTATTAGTCAAATAGTGAGTTTCCGTTTTTGATGAAGTAAATTATCCGGTAAATTGAAATTAGATACCCGACAAACATTTGAGTATATTTTGTTATTATTTTTGTTATATATAAGGACGTGCAATCGGTCATTCCAATCACCATTGCAACGAACAAGCACACTTTCGAGACAATAGTTATATTCTATACTCTTATAGAATTTTGTCTGCAGTGTTCTTTTTATTTGCAACCATTCGAAAGGTTCTCGGTGTTTCACCACTGCCTTGAACAAGTTCCCGTCCACCATCATCCTTGAAGAAGCTTCAAGAACCACGAGTCGAAGCACCTAACTTTTCGTATTTTCACCGCCGAAACTGAAGCCGCAATGACCCAGCAATGGCCAAATATTCTGCAAGCTGCCGGCGCGAATCAAGTCGCAAGAATTGCTGATATTAATGCAGATTCAACTTTTCTGACCATCCAGTGGATGCCATCCTGGCGCGACCAAACTTTAGTGCAGCAGTTGGAAGCTTTGGACGCCTTCCATCGACGACTGGAAATTGAAGCAACAAACGAACTTGCCCCTGAGGTGCTGGATCAATTCCTCCGCAATGCTGGTCCAGAGAATGAGGAGGAAGCTGAGGAAGATGAAGAGGACGACTGGCCAGTCCGAGAAATCATTGGTGTCCGCTTGAGCGAAGCTGGGCTGATTGACTACCTGGTCCAGTGGGCGGACACCAGAATTTTTATTCAAAATGTGACGGCTCACCGACAAATGTATCCGGCTGTGCACCAACACGTTTGCGCCAGACTTGAATTGGAAGTTGATGCGATCGGAGACGTCTATGACTTTGTCCAACTTCAAAACTTGCTATTGCGCTATCGTCGCCAATTTCAAGCTTGAAGCAGTCAATAATCTGCAGCTGTAGTAAAATGTTGATTGTTTAATAGGAATTCATTTTCTTTTATTTTTAAATTATGATCAAATAAAATTTCATGATCAAAAAAACATTTCGCTTACCACTCAAAATAGATTATTGATTTAAGTCAAGTTTTGCCCTTCAAGGTGATCCAAGTGTGTCCAGAAACGAGGCGCCACAGCCATCTTTAACAACAATGGCCAATGCTTCTAAACCAATGACCACCTGCTCATCGGCTATCTCGTCTGAACAAAATTATAAAACAACACCGGAATTAAAGCTTAAGCTATACAAGTCAACCAACAATCTGACAAGTCCCAACTTGTCAATCCGACCGGTGGGTGTTGTGTGATGTTATTGTTGTCGTTAAATGTCTCTTTACAAAGTGGAATGTAGTGTAAACTCACGTAGTGTGCTATTGTGCATTTTGTCTGAAACCCTCTTGCGTATGTTATCACCTGAAGTTGTCCGTAAAAATATAGCTTGAGACCAATTGGAACAACGATAAACTCCAGTTACATTAAAACCACCGCAATAGTCTACTTGTGGTCTTACTATGATACAAACCAGTTTTCCCGACCATACCCATCAGTATGTTTCGATGAGGTAACTATTCTTTGATGAGGGCTGCAACTGGAGACATTATGGTTTCCCTGCTCGCTCGATTCGGATCGATTGTTTGTGTTAACTGTGCAAAGCACAAATCAATATAAACGCATAGTAACGCAAGAACTAATTTTGTGACAACACAGATCAATCGATCGACGCGAAGGCTCTAATGCAGTTCCAGAAAATACATATACACACACATGCATATAAGAACACTTCGACCGAGATAGTAGAATTGGAGAGAGTAAGTAAGACAGAAACGGGGGTTAATGCGATCGATCGAAAGTAACTTTGCATTACAGTCACGAATTGTAATGTTTTCGCCAGCACCACTCGTGCAGATCTCGTTGCTCTAGTTACTAATGTTATTGTTTAACGCAGTAAGAAGAAGTTTGTTATTGGGCAGATTCGTCCACTCATATTTGGTTTATTGTATTGATTTGTCATTTCAGTGGCAACTCATCAAACAACCGTCACAAACTATTCTCTTCCATTTCGAGTTGTGCATTTTGCTGTTCTTCTTGCCGTAACACTAGTGTTGTCTACTGTCTATAGAAAATCCAGAAAATCATTAAGAAACTGAGCCGGTAAGCTGTCTTTCTACTATTGAGTTGTGTCCCATATGAAGGTATATTGCTTTGCGTTAGGCCGAATCCGAGTCTGCACGCTTCCTTCCAGACATGATGAATCTTTCAGATCTAGTTTTCGAAAAGATTTTTTAAAATCATTCATGCCCAAGACCCGGACAAGCTGAGGAAAATTCGTTTAGTTTGTCGTGTTTGGAAAGAAAAGTTTCTCAAGATAGCCAAACCCGAGCATGTGACCATACTTTGTGTCTTGATCGGCTATTGGAAACCAGCTATATATATTTATGAAAAGGTGAAATATCGCTTCTTTGGTCAAATCGACTTGGCCATTAGTCAGAATAATTTATCGACCAAATGAAATGCCAAACAGCTCAATACTCGAGCAATTCTATTCAAACGTTTCTAAACTAATCATCAGTTTGCCGTATTCGGGTCTTATCAAACAATGGAAAGAACGTATAACTCACTTGTCATTGCTTGGTAAAAGATATTTAACAAAATTTGAATATACCTTGGCGAGTGAGATAAACAAGATGATGTCACTTGAGGGACTTTATTTAGATGGCAATTTTTGGTAGCAATTACTCAAGATGAAGCCCACATTGCAAAGACTTGAGCATCTATCAGTGGATATTGACCAGTTTGATAGTGATGATTCTGATATTAAAATGGCAACCATTTGGTATAAGATTTTGTCAGAGATTTTGAGCGCAAACTGCAAATGCCTTGGTTTGCAAATGCAAATGATTTAAATCATTTAACAAAAGGACGGTTATCCTAAATGGATTGCAGAATTAACACATTTCTGTTACGAATTGATTAGGAATGTTTGTGTCCCTTTGATACTCGCCGAGAAAACGAATCATTTATGACTAATCTGTCTAAAAAATGCTCTCAATTTGCAAGATTTTCGTTTCTTGAACTTGGTTTGTATTTTTTTGGTGTGTATGTGACCTATATTTAAAAACTTATTTTTTAGAGCATTCAACTCTAGCCAGGAATGGTGGCCCAAATAGTTCGAATTGACAAGTTGAGTGAGTTGCACTGTGGTTTTACTGTTTATTATCATGAATTGCTTGGCTCGTTAAACGAATTAAAACAGTGGTCCAGTGTGCAGATTGTAAACATTGAGATTTGTGCATTTTCGTGAGATATGTTCGAAGGCCATGGATATGACTTTGCGGAAGATTGCCCAAGTGCACTCGATTTTGTTCGTATCTGGTCGACCATACTACCAAATGTGCAACGCCTAACTATTAAAGACTCGTATGACATTGAATTCAACCTTTAGTTTCTAATTCCACTTTTTGATGCATTTCCAAAACTTGTATGTTACAAATTGGTGAAGCGTTACAGTAGACATTATGTAAGTGGAGAACGAAATGCGCCAAGCGAAACATTTTGTGTAACTCAACAAGAGGAACCGTTATACCGAATTCCGTCGATACAGAATGAATTTGATAAATACGAACTGGAAGAATTAAAGAGTGATTCAGATTTGGATGTTAAATTGACTAATTTTATCTGAAAACCATCCATTCGTATCCTGCTAATTCCTATTGTCATTTCAATTGTCACATTATGCTTGGTTTTTGTTTACTTTACCATATAATCCCTTGAATCATTCAAATAACCTAGTTCACGATTGTCCGTTGCGTTTTCAATTTACTTATTGATGTATGTCATGTTGTAATTTTTACTGTTAGTAACATTAACCCACATACTGAAGAATAGCGCCAGAGAGCGATAAATTAACTTGAATTTGAATGCATGTATTTTGATATTAATGTTTTGAACAAAGCATTTTTTGTTCAAAATAGATGATCGCCTAAAGCGATTATGTCTCAAAAATCACCTAAACAGTAATGTGCTGGTATTTTTCAAAAAGTAAATGGACAATAATTCGATTACATATCGGGTATTTGGTCCTTTTAATTTATCGGGTACTTTGTCGGGTAAATTGATGATACCAAACTATTAATATGATTATATGAATTTTGATATTATAGTTTTGAAGAAATCCCTTTTTATTTAAAATAGATTATCGCCTAAAGCACCTATTTTTCAAAATCAAAATCAAAATCAAAATCAAAATCAAAATCAAAATCAAAATCAAAATCAAAATCAAAATCAAAATCAAAATCAAAATCAAAATCAAAATCAAAATCAAAATCAAAATCAAAATCTACACTATATAAGGAAGAGCAATCTGTCATTCCAATCACCACAGCATCGAACAAGCACACTTCCAGGACAATAGTAATATTCTATACTCTTATAGAGTTTTGTCTGTTGTGTTTTTGTTCTTTGCAACCTTTCAAGAAGGTACTCGATGTTCAACACTGCGGACTTGCCGATTGCCGTTCTTAATGAAGTTCCTGTCCAGCTTCCAGCTTCCCGTTACCAGCACGCAACATTTTGGCGAAGTTGAAGCAATGGCAACCCAATGGCCAGCTGTTTTACCAGAAGCAGGCGCAAATGAAGTTGCAAGAATTTTTGAAATTGATGCCAATGCAATTACACTGATTATTCGGTGGATGCCCTCTTGGCGGAACCAAGCTTTGGTGTAGCATTTGGCCGCCCTGAACGATTTCCATCGTCGATTGGATGCAGAAGCCTCGAGAAGCACCGATCTCGACCCTGGTCTCTTCGTTGAATTTATGTTCAACGCTGATCCGGAGAATCAACCAGAGTTTGAGGTTCGTGAAGCTAACCACTGGCCGGTTGAAGAAACCATTGGTGTTCGCATGGGTGACCAAGAACAGATTGAGTATCTTGTCCAATGGGCGGACACTAGAATTTACACCGACGGTGTTACACGCAACCGACAAATGTATCTGGCTGTGCACCAACATATATGCGACAGTCTTGGACTTGATGGTGTTGATCCCACCGGGGAGGGCGACGACGTCGGTAACCTGCATTATTTACTCAGTCAGTATCGTGACCGAAATCTTCAACTTGAAGCTTAACCAGTTGAAACATTATTCGTTTTTTCAAAATATTTGTCTCATTATTGAATTTCATTTTTTCTTGTATTCAACTTGCTTATCAAATAAAATTTCATTATTCGCTTTTTAATTTCAATATATTTGACCACAGTAATAGTAATTGACCTCAAAATAGTTTACCGCTTTAAGTCAAATTTTTAGCCAAACAGTCAAAGCAGTAAAGTACATGATATTTCCCTAAGATTATATTTGTCGGATTGCTTCTGTTCAAACAGATTTTAATTGTGATCAATTCTAATCATCTTTCTGAGCATTTTGATACAAAAAACACAATGTGTTCCTGTTATCACTGGTCGAACGAAATGATCATCCAACGAGGACGATCGCGTGAAATCAAATATGAGTGGCCACCACCGATTGCACTTATTGCACTAACGCTTACAGTACCCTGATGACTAGGAATTGCAATTACCAAAGACAGATGCACTTTCCTTTGCGTATGTTGCGAATTGGTTCTGTCGGCCAATGAATTGAACAAAGGTGCAATCATCCGCCTAAATTCAGGCAACGTTCAAGATACTTCCGTGCAACAACCACTAGCCACCACAACAATTTTTACAATTATAATGTAAGACAATCAGTAAACGGGGAAGAACGCTACTAATTAGCAGTGGAGACAACCCGAATGTGCCAAGTGTGTGTGTGTCGGTGGTGCACAGTGATGCACAATCAATGGGCCAACACGACGGGTGAGATGGCACATGCATTCCTGAACGCGTAATAGTTGTACCGGAATTAATTTTTTTAATACTTGTTAGTTTTGTTGCCACTCGCCTTGTCCATAACCAGGGTAATCATAAACACACACATAGGATTAATCGGAAAGTGATTTCCGGTTGAAGATTGCTCTTTTTTGGTATTTATTCGTCTGGTCGCCACCAGACGCGTCTAAAACCAGCGCTGGCTTAAGCACACACCCGTATAGTGGCATAGAATTAATTGGAGAAATGAAAAATGATCGCAAAGTGCTGTCCAGTTGAGAATTGCTGTTTTGGGTTGTTTACCTCTTTCCCACTCGAAGCGTTCACCACCCGCTCATGAATTAGCACACACACGAGTGTGTTGTCGCCGGTGATGAGTGCAAAACGAGTGTTGTAAGGCCAAATGAACAAATCGATATGACTCGAGTGCACCTATGTGAGATTACCTCTTAGCCGTACTTTAGATAGTTGAATTCTGTTTTATTACTCGTCCGGTAATGAGTGCGAAACCAGAGTTGCCAGGCTAAATTAGCCAATCTATGTGGCCCGAGTGCACCTAAGTATGATTACCTGTTGGCCGTAAAGGGGGTGGTAAAACTTTGTTATGATTACTCAGTTTACGGTTAGTATGGAACGGGAAAGGGCAAACCAATAAAGTCAATCTTATCTCCCTGCTAGTGAAATTGCTTACCTTATGTTTAAAAGTTGTATTCAAATATGGCCACCTTGACTCGCAGTGTGTTTGTAAACCCTTCATTATGTCAGTTTAAATTTTTTAAAGATATAAACTCTATTAGGCACTACGAGGTTTCGTCTTCATCGATATTGCACAAATCTTTACCCAAAACTTTTAACACGAACATTGATTTAATAAATTTATTTAAGACATTGAAACATATATATAAAATTGTCATGCTGAATGGAGAACAAAGTGTTTTTATTAGATAATTAAGAAATACAACAATTTAATTGATAATCCGTTGAAGCGGTATTTGCATTCTGTCAAGGTGCGATACTAAGTCCATGGATGGTTCCCCTTGTCGTTATCTAGTTGATCTAGTGAGAAATGTCGCCAACAATTCATAAATGTCATACGAATTTGGCCAAACTAGCAGACTCAATTGTTCAAAATTGATAAACTAAATGAAACACATGAGTAAAATAAATCAATAGCCAATAGCTGTACATTACCTTTACATGAAGTCCATCGTGCTTATTGAACATGTCGTCTGCTTTGAATCAATTTGCTTATCTGAGGTGAAGACCAATGATGTTCAAATTACTGACGAACTACATGAAAACTATAAATGAGTAAAAACTCATTTTCATCACATTCCATTTCACTTTACCTTAAATAGTTGTTCATCAGGCTTATTGAACTTGGTCTTCCTCAAGCCTATCAATCGTAGATCGAATTCAAAAGGGTTGTAGACATCTCGATTGTGTGTTTGTTTGATCTCCTATTCAAAGCTGACTTACAGTAATAATGATAATAATAGCAATAGAGATTATGTTTGCGTGAATAACATTAATAAGTGGAATTGCAATAATAGTGGTAATGTTTGTGTTTGTGTTTGTGTTTGTGTTGAACAAGGCAATCGATTGCTTCTACAGCATCAATCCATTTGGCACAGTCACAAAAGTTTGCCATTTGGAATGTGTCACGTTAAATAGCAACTTAGTTGTGTTGTGTATCGAAACTACTTAACGATGACTCTGTTTGTGAATAGCAAATAGTTGAAGAGTGAATGATGGCGCTGTTGTTGCCTGATCGCCCTTTCAAGTCTGTATGTATCTGTCTGTGTGTTGTGTTTAGAACATAAATTGGTGTTTAATATGCGTTTAAAACAATTTTAAACTTGTATTGATATAAAACATAAAATGTGTAAAAATGCATAACTTTGATTATGGCAAGTTGGTTCGTTCAAAGGAATCGTTCAAAAGGAAAGTTGAGATTAGCTCTGTAAAAGCTCAATCGACTGGTCGTTGAGATAAGAGAAAGCATATGAACATGAGCATGCTTTTATGCTATGTTTTGGTTCCTCTCTAACGAATAAGAACTAGTTGTAAAAAAGTGGTCATGGCTTTTGATTGAATAGATCAAGAGCCGATTGTGAGATTCGATCACAAAGAATGATCATGTTGTGCTATCTATGGCAGAGGCAGATAACTTGGCAAGATGCACTCAAGATTATATGTAAGATCATGTATCAAGGCTTCACATGACCTTATCTGACTGATATAGGTTGAGACCATTAGGTTGAGATCTCGTTTATCTTTGGCAAAAGCTCAAAGTTGGGCGTGTGTGTGCTCACTACTGATGACTGACTGATGTAAAACGACGACTAAAAGCTCTGGTGCGGTTGTCGATTGGCCGGTTCAACAACACGGACCTCAATAATGATGAAATGAGATGATTCACTAAGACTAAAACTAAACTATTCTATGTGGTTATATTGTACACATGATGTATTGGTTCTGAGAACATGACGATTGTGTAAAAAACAATGATGCATGAAGCTGCAAAAGGTTAATAATAATTAGTTAAAATGGAATTTGCATTACTGATCAAGCTTTGTTCGGTATTGATACTAATGCGCGCTGTAAAATTTAAAAGTCCACTCACTTATTAACAAGTGATGTTCAAAATGATGATGATGATTTCGGTGAAAGTCGTCGTCGTCTTTGTCGTCGTCGTCGTCGTCGTCGTCGTCGTCGTCGTCGTCGTCGTCGTCGTCGTCGTCGTCGTCGTCGTCGTCGTCGTCGTCGTCGTCGTCGTAATAAACAAGAACAGTAGAACACATTGTAGCCAGTTGATGTGTGAAATCACGAAAAGAGACACGTTATATATGCTCTGATGTTGAAAAAAAACATTTTCTTTTCAAGGCATAAATGATTTTGATTGGCATTGCAGATTAGGGATTCAGATTTGAATGCACAGACAAGTTTCTGTTTAACTTTTTAGTTGCTGCTGACAAAGGCGTTTATCACAGAATGAAATATTGAATAAATCACAAACGTTTCAGGTGATATGATATGTTGAATATAGTAATATTATGAAGACATTGTTGAAAGTTACTACTTCGACCGATGACTTGAACTGTGGTTTGGTCGTGTTTAGTCATGTCGATGACTGGTCATTGAACGTTATGTGTCGCTGTCTGCCTCGATCGTGTCAACGACAGACATCTCGGACGGTATAAAGTCTCGCACCTCGTATTGCTCTCATTGTACAGTTGGACTGTTGTGAGACTTGCTGCCTATTGTAAGTTCTCCTGAAGTTGTGTGTCTGTCTACTGATCACTAACTTGCCTCCTTCTGTCCCCAACTAGGTCTGTTGACAAACTCTATTCTATTGTCGTGCTACCTATTTGAGACGTTACCGAAGCTTTATTTATTTGTTTTATCCTTTATATTTTATCCTAGAACAGTGTATCTGTATTACTGTTATTTTATTTGTCAATAAACCTAGCATTTTCATTAGACATTTCAAGAATTAGGAGTGTTTGGCAGAAGCAGATAATAGATGACAGATGACATATAACACAAGAAATAAATGAGAAAAAAGAATGTCGTTTTTAAAATTTCGTTTAAAGAAGGACAGAATTTATGATGGATGATGTTGAATCTTTACACGATGATAAATGATGTTGTGATGACGTGATTAATATGTTAATTTGTTTGGTTTAGGTTGAGATTAAAATGCGTATCAGGCACAGGAACATAATGCATAAGCCCAAACTTAGCATGCCAATAAACGGCAGTTTGTTCCGCTTCTATTGTACCTTTCTGGCAACAATGGCTAGGAAGTATACTTAGTCTATTCTCAATTGGAATTGTGGAGAATCCATTTTCATCTTTTTTGTAGTCACTTGTTAGTCCACTCAATGCGACTTCAGTGTAATCGTCACGTTCTAGATAAAAACGTACACTCTGTTTGGTAAGCGGACTTGTGAAGACTGTTAACTTGACACAATTGTCCGAATCTTGGACTTGTTCCAAAATTAAAGTGTTGGTACTCATATGATAAGCCAGCTTGTCGCCTTTCAAGCAATGGACCAAAAATGCATTATCGACATTTGTCTCCACTATCTTCAACACAGCGTGTGGGCCCTTTTTGCAAAGATCAGGATAATCACTCTTGTATTTATACGACACAAAACTGTTTTGCTTGATTTGCGTAATTTCCTTAAAACGATAATCATATGCAAATTTCATTTCGTCCCATGCGATTGGAGCATTGAAATGTCCCATAGGCTCTTTGCCACTTAACAACCTTGTAAGACTGTGAAAAGCTGGTTGTTCATGTTTGTAAAACAATTCATTTGGGTCATAGGCCACTGATAGGCTCACTTGTTTTCTAAATGCAAGCCATTCGCTGTTGCCAATTGGGTTTCTGTCATCAGATTTGTATTCCAATGGAATCATATTGACTTGGACATTGGGGGATGCAAGATTTAACTCATCTAATTTGGCAATCGCTTCTCCTGGCGTTGAGACATGAAGAATTGAATATAGCTTCTGGCAGAGTTTTTCTATGTCCGTAAGTGGACCGGTCTTTCCAAGGCCGTATTTGTTTGCTTTGGCTACATTAGACACATTAGGCAGTGTCTCATTCGGATGTTCTCGTTTATATAATGCGGAAAGAGCTGCCTCCAACTTTTTTTGGCGGGCATTGACGCTGTCAGTCTTCATTAATTTTATTTCGGGTAAACCGAATGCATTTAATTGAATGTTTGCTTGTATTAGCGCCTTATCAAGATAACTTTCTTTTAGTGATGCTACATCGTGAACAGAGTCATACCAACTTACTAAAAAATAGTAAGTGTTCTTAGTCTTAGACTTTGACAGGACTCGGTAAATATGATGATCGATCATTTCCTTCACACGAAACTCGCCTTTTTGAGTGTCCAGTTTCTCCATCTCTTCTGAACTTTTTGCTACTGTGCTTTGAGCCCATTTTACATTATGTTTGCCTAATGGAATTCTATGTTTCTCGCAATAGCTTTGTAAAAGACAACAATCGTTGAGTTCTTTTTTAGCTACAAATGAGTCAAACCACGAAAAGTTCACTTCACTGCCGTCTGGTTTAAGAGGCTTCAGTTGGCTTATCTTTTCTTCACAAGAAATTTGAGGATTCAAGAATTGTTGATAAGTCTTTTTAATATCTGTACAAGATTTTGAAGTACTCGGTTTAGAAGTACTCGAAGTTGCCTTTTCATCCATTTTAAAACCTATCAAGAAAAATACGTATGTAGTTAGCAATAGAAAGTACTGGCTAAGGCTAAACTTAGATTTGTTTGTAAAGTAGAAACTTTAGGGCACATGTCTTGATAATAGTCTTCCTAAAAGATTTTTTTAAATGAACTCCAAATGACTTCAATGCATATAAACTAAACGAATATGACATGGCTCATCGATCCAAACAATAGTTTCAGCACTACTTCCAATTTTTTAGAGTTGCGCCCAGATTGAATAAGAGAAGCCATTTACCACACTCGACCTAGTCCAAGTTTTGCTTGCCGTACTCAATGTCTACTGCACAATCCATTTACACACTTACTCGAACTAGTCTTAAGTTACGCCGTTGGCGTGAAGTCGGAGCGGCGGTATCGGGACACTTTCCTTATCAGTTCAATCATCGTCGAGACATCAGATTGCAACAAACACACACACATCAACTTATTCATCAATACACCTCTATTTAAAATATTAATCATTATTTTTTCTAATCTCCTGTGACGTTTGACATTTTGTGCCCAAAATTTACCCAGGTCGTCTACACCTACACCAGAATTTTTGATAAAATTTACAGAGCGATCCATTGAACCGTATAGCCGCAATCCTGTACAAAGGATCGTCAAATCAAAAAGGTTCAATATTTTCGAACAGATACAGTCAATAGTATGGAATTTGTTCTAAGATACAAACACACCCACAATGAATCACAGCACTATTGTGTGGGTGTGTTTGTCACTGCGCATCCCTTTTGCGCACAGCGGGCGCGCTGCTCGGCGTGTGTGTTTATCTATTACGTGCACTTCCATTGTTGACACTTGGTCTCTACACATTTCTATGCAAAATTTGATTTATTTTTTGAAAAATCGCTGCTCCGTTGACCTTTGACCTATTAGGCAAAAGGCACAACTTCACCCCAACCAGAACACTGTGTAAAATTTTCAGACCGATCCATTCAACGGGTATAGCCAAAACCCTCTACACAAGCCTTTTCCTATCAAGCGGCGCCAGAGGAGTCGATCACTCACAAACTCAAACCCTCGCTTCGCTCGGGCTTGAGTTTGTTCGTTCGCTCCTCCAATTATATTTGTGACCAGTGGACATTAAAACTTGCGTGTGCTTAGTTGAAGAACACGAACAGGAAGGTATCGTCCATTAAGAAATGTGTCCTATTTGAACAAGTGGCGTTCAACTCTAAGTTGGCAGATGCTCAACAAATCGAGAACGATACAAACTGACGGAGTTGCGAAAACTGTGTTGAGATAGTGGCTCCTTCACCACTCTACTGGTCATGGTAAGGCACTGCCACCACCGAGTCAACAGTTGAGGTGAAAACAGTCATTACGAGCATGACACGACAATGCTGTTTCTCTGCCTATTTAAGCTTGCGAGCTTAAGCACTCAATCATCCTGTGCCTTGTACGTCTGATGAGATGTTCTCTTTACTTAGTGATTGACCTTCTTGTTCGAAGGTGTACCTATTCATTGGTCTTGTCTTGCCTTGGTATCGACTGGACATTCGTACTCTACTCTCAAGAGTAGAGTACGAATGAATACAGAATTGAAGTGCCAGTGGTGACTGGTGACCAATTGCTCGTTCATGGGCTGGCTCACCTCATTGCCGCTCACCGAGTCCTCCACCACTTCGGCATAAGCCCACACACACACACACAAACTCATACAGAAATGATGTGCCAGTTGTGACTGATGACCCATTGCTCGTTCATGGACTGGCTCACCTCATTGCCACTCACCGAGTCCTCCACCACTTCGGCATAAGCACACACACACACACACACACACACACACACACACACACACACACACACACACACACAAACTCATACAGAAATGATGTGCCAGTTGTGACTGATGACCCATTGCTCGTTCATGGACTGGCTCACCTCATTGCCACTCACCGAGTCCTCCACCACTTCGGCATAAGCACACACACACACACACACACACACACACACACACACACACACACACACACACACACACAAACTCATACAGAAATGATGTGCCAGTTGTGACTGATGACCCATTGCTCGTTCATGGACTGGCTCACCTCATTGCCACTCACCGAGTCCTCCACCACTTCGGCATAAGCACACACACACACACACACACACACAAACTCATACAAAAATGATGTGCCAGTTGTGACTGATGACCCATTGCTCGTTCATGGACTGGCTCACCTCATTGCCACTCACCGAGTCCTCCACCACTTCGGCATAAGCACACACACACACACACACACAAACTCATACAGAAATGATGTGCCAGTTGTGACTGATGACCCATTGCTCGTTCATGGACTGGCTCACTTTGTTGGCACAAGGCGCGATAGCCACCAACTTTGGCTTACATACATACATACAACATACACAACCTCAAACAGAATTGAGGTGATAGTGCAGACCAATGACTGATTAGTACTTCTATCTTTCAAGTCATCCTCACAATCCAAACACTGCACAATGTATCCACTCACTTGCTCAATTCAAATTTGGGTGCAATGGACAGTGCCATAATTGGTATTATTGCTCACTTGCTCACCTCATTGACACTCGGCGCGACCATCATCAGATTGTGCATATGTACACACACTCACATACACAACCTCAAACAGAATTGAGGTGATAGTGCAGACCAATGACTGATTAGTACTTCTATCTTTCAAGTCATCCTCACAATCCAAACACTGCACAATGTATCCACTCACTTGCTCAATTCAAATTTGGGTGCAATGGACAGTGCCATAATTGGTATTATTGCTCACTTGCTCACCTCATTGACACTCGGCGCGACCATCATCAGATTGTGCATATGTACACACACTCACATACACAACCTCAAACAGAATTGAGGTGATAGTGCAGACCAATGACTGATTAGTACTTCTATCTTTCAAGTCATCCTCACAATCCAAACACTGCCCAATGTATCCACTCACTTGCTCAATTCAAATTTGGGTGCAATGGACAGTGCCATAATTGGTATTATTGCTCACTTGCTCACCTCATTGACACTCGGCGCGACCATCATCAGATTGTGCATATGTACACACACTCACATACACAACCTCAAACAGAATTAAGGTGATAGTGCAGACCAATGACTGATTAGTACTTCTATCTTTCAAGTCATCCTCACAATCCAAACACTGCACAATGTATCCACTCACTTGCTCAATTCAAATTTGGGTGCAATGGACAGTGCCATAATTGGTATTATTGCTCACTTGCTCACCTCATTGACACTCGGCGCGACCATCATCAGATTGTGCATATGTACACACACTCACATACACAACCTCATACAGAATTGAGGTGATAGTGCAGTCCATTGACTGATTGGTACTACTGTATTACGAGTCATCTTCACTATCCAAACACTGTACAATATATCCACTCACTTACTCGATTCAAATTTAAATAAAAATAAAATTTAAACTTTAAACTACCAATAGAATAGCAAAGTTTTGTAGAAAATCAGAGATAAGAATTCTACTGGAAGAATTCAAAGAGTGAGATACTTACCAGTTAGAGAAGGATTGGACTCCATGATGAAATGCAATTCGCTTTGGTCTCAGTATTGAAGTTGTTGCTTTCAGTCGTTGGCTGAGTCGATGTATTTGCGTACTGGCCCATTGTTGATGTGCCTCAAGTTTGAGGTGTCTGTGGTGCCTTTGGGCACAAGTTGGAGGACTAGGTCACGGTGCAATTCGTACGGACCTCAGGACTGATGATGAAGTAGAAGAGAAGCTATGGCTGAGTCGATGGATTTGGCATACTGGCCCATTGGTGAAGTGCTGCCTATTGGACACGAGTTGGAGGACAAGGTCACGGTGCAATTCGCTCCGACCTCAAAACTGATGATGCAGTAGAAAAAAAGCTATGGCTGAGTCAATAGGAGAATGGTGGCAGTTTGGGCCCAAATAGAACTTGATATTGTTGCGAGATGGAAAGGTCACTCATGCACGAAGCACAACACGAACACAAACTGGTGATAAACTATGAATAGATGGCACACTCACATTTCCATTAAGTTGATCTTAAATTGTACAGATCGAAAGTACAAGTTCCAACATGAATCCAACTAACAGAACAGTTTCAAACTGCTCCCGGAGCAGAGCTCCTTGAGCTGCTAAAGCCCCTCACAACACACCATTAAATCTGAAAAGCCAATAAAGACAATGATAAGTACAGTTGGACAAGCACACAAATGAGATATCAATGTTGTGTGTGAGAATACATGTTCGATTGTATCAAATAAAGCTTTGGCCATTTCTAACCATACACTACACAATTTGCCAATCCTGTGCAACAAACAATTAATCAATTAGAATTGGCCTACAGCACAGTTGGCTACGATTGTCACTCACGGTAGTGCAAAGCCAATAAAACTTTTGAATTATTTTCGATTAATTTGATTTTGGCTCACTAGGTGGCGCCCCATATGCCAAAGTGCTGCCCGAAATTCAAGTGAGATGTGTACGATGCATTGTGTGGTCGACGTGTAGCACGCTTGCAGACGAGCGTCGAACACAGAACGCTTAGAGCGTATGTCTGCAGACGGTTGGTGGGGCATTAAGCTAACGTCCCCCTGTGCCTCCCGTGATAGCGCCATCCCTCTCGTTAAGGAGTGAGGGCGAGTGGATGGACGGCAACGAGAAGCGCATACAGACAGAGCAAGAGGAGCGAAGTGAAAGATAGCGAGCGAGAGAAGCGGACAGACAGACCGCGAAGTAATAATGGAAAAAAACCAAGTTGCAGTCAGCGTTGAGGTTTGCTTGGGGCGTCCAGTAATGAAACGCTCTCACGCGTGTGCTTTTGGCTTTGCTCTTACAGTGTATTGAATGACTCATCAACTCACAGTGTTCAATCGATACATATTGCAATAGAGGGGGCATTACTTACATTGATAGGCAGTAATTAACGTGTGGGGCTGGATGAGGAGGTGCGTGACGCAAAGGCACGCCAAGACGTCTTCCTTATGACTCCTAATGGGAGTCAAACTTGATACAAAATAGAGAAGAGAAAATCAGTACGCATGCACTGGAGAGACAGACGGACAGTAGTTGTAATACAATGTATTGAGAGATAGAACAGAGTGGACAATTGAAAGGGAATTAGATATGAATCTAGTCACAAATTAAAATGCAAAACGGCCACAATCAGTCTCAATCAATCTAGAGCATCAGACTGACTGTTTGCTCACGATTTGTAGACCGATCTCTATCTGTCTGACTCATTTCGTGCTAATGACTACTACTACACCAGTGCGGACAAGTACACCACACAGCAGTAGTAGTTGAGTCGACTGATAAATGAGATGTTGGCACTTTTTCCGGCTCGCAAGAGCAGCGCGGCACAGGAATGTGACTTTTAGGCTGGCGCACTGTGAGAGAGAAAATCGTTCGATTTCGAGTACTTTCGACTGCCTCTGTACTGTACTACGTTGTGTGCTGGTGGGGAGCGGCTAGGCGCACAACAGCAGCAGCAGAAAACGAAATGGTCTGATTTGTAAAGTGTAGTAGTATGTCTGGCCACTCGCTGGCTGCCTGTCTAGTTCTCTCACCCTGTACACTGTCCTGTGCTTAGCAGTGGAGGAGCGCCGACTCGAAGGTCAACCGCGTCACACACATACAACGACTGGCATTAACGTTTGCGTTGCCTTGTGCTCGTATGGCTAAATGGCGAACGTGACACACGATGTGCGCATGATCGGAGGGAGGATTAAAATTCAAACTGCCGTCTGCCACCGACGACCTCATCGTTAACTTCACTCCATAGTCACTCTACATGAGAGAGCACACCACAACGGACGTCGTAAAGCGGAGAATGGCTATAGCAACTCAATGTACGTGGCGCAGCACACAAATCGTAAAGATTGGTTATTTTTGTTATTTCTAACTCGAAATTAATATTTTTTTTACTTTTATCCAGATAATGTTATATTGTAGTGCCGATTTGAATATGTTCAATGATGTAACAGCTCGAAAATAAAATTTTATTGTCTCACCGTTCGAAATATATTTTTCACTTATGCGCCATCTGGTGGGGATGAAGAATGACAAAAAATGACAAAAGCATAATATAAGTGAGATATCGAGCAAAACTTGCTTACAATTGGAATTGATAACCGAAAATGGGTGCCTTTGATCTCATTGTAATACGCAACAAAATGGCATTGCTGTGAGACATTTGGCCAAACGAGATTGATGGTTAACTTAGCATTCTTTGACTGATCTGGCAAAAAACGTCGAACATATGAAGACATGCTGGAGATAGAACACACTATGGCACCGCTCCACAGACACTGTGTTGTGTCAAAATCGACTCGGCCAAGGAGTCAACCTCGAACATATGACTATACTCAAACCAACAACGCCATTGTGCCTAATCGATGTCAGTCATTCCTGCCACTGGCAAGGAGAACAGATCGATCCCAACTCATCTTGCTTGCACTAACTGGGCAGGCCACCTCTCTATACTCAAACCAACAACGCCATTGTGCCTAATTGATGTCAGTCATTCCTGCCACTGGCAAGGAGAACAGATCGATCACAACTCATCTTGCTTGCACTTACTGGGCAGGCCACCTCTCTATACTCAAACCAACACCGCCATTGTGCCTAATTGATGTCAGTCATTCCTGCCAATGGCAAGGAGAACAGATCGATCCCAACTCATCTTGCTTGCACTTACTATGCATGCCACCTCCCCATACTCAAACCAACACCGCCATTGTGCCTAATTGATGTCAGTCATTCCTGCCAATGGCAAGGAGAACAGATCGATCCCAACTCATCTTGCTTGCACTTACTGGGCAGGCCACCTCTCTATACTCAAACCAACAACGCCATTGTGCCTAATCGATGTCAGTCATTCCTGCCACTGGCCAGGAGAACAGATCGATCCCAACTCATTTTGCTTGCACTAACTGGGCAGGCCACCTCTCTATACTCAAACCAACAACGCCATTGTGCCTAATTGATGTCAGTCATTCCTACCACTGGCAAGGAGAACAGATCGATCCCAACTCATCTTGCTTGCACTTACTGGGCAGGCCACCTCTCTATACTCAAACCAACACCGCCATTGTGCCTAATTGATGTCAGTCATTCCTGCCAATGGCAAGGAGAACAGATCGATCCCAACTCATCTTGCTTGCACTTACTGGGCAGGCCACCTCTCTATACTCAAACCAACAACGCCATTGTGCCTAATTGATGTCAGTCATTCCTACCACTGGCAAGGAGAACAGATCAATTCCAACACTCATTTTGCTTGCACTTACTGGGCAGGCCACCTCTCTATACTCAAACCAACAACGCCATTGTGCCTAATTGATGTCAGTCATTCCTGCCACTGGCAAGGAGAACAGATCGATCCCAACTGATCTTGCTTGCACTAACTGGGCAGGCCACCTCTCTATACTCAAACCAACAACGCCATTGTGCCTAATTGATGTCAGTCATTCCTGCCACTGGCAAGGAGAACAGATCGATCCCAACTCATCTTGCTTGCACTTACTGGGCAGGCCACCTCTCTATACTCAAACCAACACCGCCATTGTGCCTAATTGATGTCAGTCATTCCTGCCACTGGCAAGGAGAACAGATCGATCCCAACTCATCTTGCTTGCACTTACTGGGCAGGCCACCTCTCTATACTCATACCAACAACGCCATTGTGCCGAATCAATGTCAGGCATTCCTGCCACTGGCAAGGAGAACAGATCAATTCCAACACTCATTTTGCTTGCACTGCGTCAAATCATATCATCAAATAGGTAACTCAAATCACAACACACATACACGTGAAGCACAAAAGCTGTGATTACACCAAATTGTAATCAAAGTGGCAACACGACGAGCCGCACTGATCAAATCGAGTTCTCAGGCGCCTAGGCGAGTGCAATGGCCAGATTTTGACTTGATTGAGCCAGCCGGTCAGCGAGTTTGATCAATCGAAATAAACACACGTACACACATTTCGACCGACTCAATAGTTTTCACACCCTCACTTATGATGTATTTCTAAGTTACAATGATAGTGCCACTCGTCTTATCTCTCGATTGACAAAAGATTGATCTACAAAATAGTGCAGATGGTCTCTCACAAGAAGAAGCGTAACAATATGACAGAGTACAAACACACGACATGCTATGTGAGGCACAACATTTGCCGTAAGTGTAATCGACATTTAGTGTTGCCTCGATTAGCACGAGCCACTCGAGTCTGCCGATTGCACTCTTGATTATTGCTATGTAACAAATTGTTTGTGTTTGTCTGCTGACATACGATTAATGTACAATTTAATACACATAGTGCACATTCTCTCACAACAGAAGACACGTGCAGCAAGGCAAACACACGATATGGTTTGTGTGTGACAAATGAAGTACATTCAGTGCCATCTGTAATTGCCTCAATTTTGTACAAAAATTGTACATTATTAAATGTTTTTATTTATTTTTTTTGTAAATTAAAGTAAAAATTTTATTAAAAAATTAAATATTAAATTTAAATTATACACAATTTAGACAGACAGAGACATTAGTGAGTGCCTAAAGCCATCCGACACAACTGCAACTCTGTGCCCCCGATCGAATGCATATCTCATTGTGCACCGATGGACAAACAGACGGCATTAGCCGTCCGCGGGTGGCCAGTGGGGAGAGATAGAGAGCCTCATTCAAGTAAGGCAAACCGCGCCGGGGAGATATCTCGCTGCGTACACTTAGATGGTCCCATTGCCATTGATTGCCATTCGCACATTGATTAGTTGAGCAGAGTTGGACTCGAGTCCCAACCGAGCCGACAGGCAATCAACGCCACTCGTCATCAACACAGGCCAATAGCACAATTCGCCAGTAGGGCTATGCACACACAGGCACAAAATTACACAACTTGGACTAAAGTGGCCGATGTTCCCCCTGCTAGGCACATTTATCTCCTTCTCTTTTATTACAACTGCAAATAGCTTTTAGGATGAGGGGTTGGTTTTATTATGCCATTAAGGGCTTTTACAATTGGCATTCATGCATGTGACAGCTGTGTCGCGTAGATTAGTAACATGAAGAGTGCACATTAAACTTGCACTGCCAATGTTATCAGCACAATCAGTGCTCTGTGTGTTTGTGCAGGGTGCAGTGGTGGTGCGCCCTGAAGCGAGCTAATTATAGCCAAACTCGACTCGAGCACATGTGTTCTCACCAAACCAATCAGGCCACACTGAGCACACACACACACACACACACACACACACACACACACACACACACACACACACACACACACACACACACACACACACACACACACACACACACACACACACACACACACACACACACACACACACACACACACACACACACACACACACACACACACACACACACACACACACACACACACACACACACAGATTGGCAAACAAAAGAAGACAGAACAGACCCAGCAGCAGCATGGACCACAGATTAAATGACGCATTGCGACTAGCATTGCCATTATTGGATTAGCATGTGCACTTATCTCCATGTGTGTTAATGTGCAAGTGGGCCAAATGACAAAAATAATTAGCAATACTAATTAACTATTCTTTCAACAGAGACAAAGCCAAGCAATCGAATCGAATCGAATCGAATTGATCCTGCTGATTGAACTATCATACATTGGACACACTAAATGGATATCATCATAGACCAATGGACAAATCAAATCATCATGACGGGCACAATGTCACCATGTGTGTATATACTTCGGTCGTTTGTCACGTTATACACGGAATTAAGAATATATAAATTCGCATAGTCTGACAGGGTTTAATATAAAAGCAGTGCAATTTTAAATTATTAAAGGGTTAAGGTTTAAGGTCAAAGAAATGTGCACATAGTGTGCTAATCTGTGAGTTTTTCCCGATTGAGAACAGGCCATCGCGTTAGAACGAACGCAGCGCAAACACAAACACATACATAGCACACAGACATAGACACACAAGTGCCGCCAGTGCCTCGATGTATCGTTTCACTCGGTTGTTCGTACTGGAAAAGAGGCACCACCGAGCGATACCGAACAAGACTCTCACGCAAAACAATCCACCAGTGTTAATTAGTATCTGTGTTAATAAATTATAATTGTTGTTGATATGAGGAAAATTTATTGACAGATCGAGATGATGACGATGAAAGTTATGTGTGTCGAATAAGACATACTAAAGTTAGAGTGAAAGTGAAAATGTACTGTTTTCTCTGTGTTCTGTTTATGCGAGCGGCAAAAATTTAGTATAGTGTGTGTGCGAGCATGTAAACACGGAAATGTTTACACAAATAAACTGTGATTTCAAAGTGAAGGTTATCAAATGTTTTACTCAAATAATGTTCAAATCTGTGGGATGATATAAGTGCCTTTTCGTGTGCACCACCGAGAGTACAACCCTGTGCAGCACCACTGCACGTGTGATTATTGCGGCATTAATCCAATTTGTTGTCCAGTTCTCAAGATGTTGATGTACAATATACAATATAATTACCCACATTCTCCTGTATACGAAGACACGCGAAGAAACCAAAACAAGACATGCTTTGTGGCACACCAAATGTCTCCAGTGCACACTAAGGTTGCCAAGATGACTTGATTTGGCTTGGTCGGTCGGTAGTAACAGGCACACAAGCGCTTCTCGCTAGCCACTGATCGACTATGTGTGTGCATGATCGTTGTGCACAAGCCAACACATACACACAGAGTCATATGCACAAAGCAACATGAGGACATTGGCACACGCCAATCCAAATTAATCAAGACACCACTTTTTGACAATTTAGAATAAAATGAAAACAAGCATAATTGGATTTTTTACTAAATTTTATTGGAGAATAGTTAACAAAGCAAAACAAACAAAATAATCATAAAATGAAAAGTGGACAATCTAATAGGATGTGCATTTGTGTTGTCTTGTGGTGCGTGAAATATTAGTTGCAGTTGAAGGTGTGTTTTGTATATGCAATCTGTAATGTACCTAAAGTACTTTGCAATAGGTTCAGTGACCAATGATGAAATGTGTGTCGTATGTCGTGGCTGTTTCGGGTTTCAGGTGATGGCTCGAACGGGACTGAAGGTGATTAGCCACAACGCTGGCCACGTTTCACCGATGTCGCAGGCCACGGACACAGAACAACAGTTTAGTAGCCGAAAGCAGGGCCGGAGGAACGCTGCGTGAACTGCGTGAAATCACGCAGGCCGCAAGTTGGAGGCGGCCCCAAATGGGGAAAAAACAAAAAATTTCTGCAAGAGGGGAGTAAGGTAAAATTTTGAAAAAAATATAAATTGACAAAGGGATTCAGTTTTTACCCCACAATTGGTTAGTAAGTTCTTATCCCCCAATTGACTAGTCTGTTCTTATCCCACAATTGGTTAGTTTGTTTTTATTCCACAATTGGTTTTGTTTGTTCTTATCCCACAATTGGTTAGTTTGTTATTAACCCTCAATAGGTTTGTTTGTTCTTGACCCACAATAAGTTAGTTTGTTCTTAACCCTCAATAGGTTAGTTTGTTCTTAACCTACAATAGGTTAGTTTGTTCTAAACCCACAATAGGTTAGTTTGTTCTTATCCCACAATTGCTGAAACGTTTCTTATCCTACTATTGGTGCGCCATTGTCCAATTGCGCATCCAGTCCCTAATTCCGAAAGTCTCCTATTTTGAATAAAATTGTCTATGATTGATAATTTGAAACAGATGTGAGATTATAGAAACCAACTAATAAAATAAATAATTTTTGGAATAAAAACAGATTCACCATTTGTGAGATAAGAACCGACTAACCAATTGTGGAATAAGAACTGACTAACCAATTGTGGGATAAGAACAGACTAGCCAATTGGGGGATAATAACTTACTAACTATTTGTGGGGTAAGAACGGAATCCCTAATTGTCATCACCCCAATCACCCTTAATAATATGATTGCTGACTTTTGTGAAAAACGTCTAAGGGGGACCCTTATACGAAAAATAGCGGCCCCAAAATATTTTTCACGCAGGCCCCACCAAGGCTCCCTCCGGCCCTGGCCGAAAGCTTTGAATGCAATGAGTGAGTGAGTGAGTGAGTGAGAGAGAGAGAGAGAGAGAAGAGAGGGGAGGAGAGAGAGAGAAGAGAGAGAGAGAGAGAGAGAGAGAGAGAGAGAGAGAGAGAGAGAGAGAGAGAGAGAGAGAGAGAGAGAGAGAGAGAGAGAGAGAGAGAGAGAGAGTCAACAGAGGAGACACTCTTGCAAATAGACTAAGCATTGCTCATTGGTGGCACATAGGCCAATAGTGTTCACAGATTAATTATACAAAATAGAAGAATGAAATAAATTATGAGGAGATCGAAATTGCTTTAGGCCTGAGCCAGGCCTTATTGAGATGATGCATGAGAGATCATTTTTAATCGATTTGAGTAGAAACCAGTTAGTGTCGTCATGACGCGTCCGTTTGATGATAATCCAGGGAACGTTTGGTGTTTTAAATGAGAGAACTGGTCCGGAGAGCTGTTGGAAGCAAAAAGTCCTAAAAGGGTATAATCGATTGTTTGGTTAGGTAGTGAGCATGTGAACGATGTCGTACCTTGTACAAGACGAAGACTTACTTAGACAAGATCCAGCTAAAATAGAGAAAAGAGAAGGGAAGAATGCCACTAAAGCATAAAATGTGATTGAGTTTGTCCAAGAGAGGCATGATGACACGCAGATGTGAAATTAGAGAAGGAAAAGATGAAAAGAGACGTCCGTAGACGGCGTATATCTTTACTGGTGAACTTTTAATGCCAAAGGAGAAGAATTCGCTATGTTTGTAATTGGTCAGTTGAATCGGATTTGTGGTTGATTTGTGTTGTAGTGAATTTATGTGTGTTCGTGAGGACAGTAACTAAGGGAGTGGAGATATTTTTGCTGTAGCCCAATTTCGAAGCGAATCAGTATCGAGTTTTATCAAATCAATAAGGGAGTTCCCGCATGGCCAGATCATACATTTCAATGTTGATTACTTTCAACACTTCGGACTTGGCTTTCAATTTGCGCGTGATCTTTCTTTTGACCGAATCCCACTTGCGGTCCTGTCCGCCATTTTCATGAGTCAGCACAGTGAGCTCTTCGATCCCAGGGAATTTCTGCCAAATGAGTTTCACAAACTCATGGGCAACTAAACCTTTCCATTTGCGACGTACTAGAAGATGACCACCATCTTGTGGATCAAAATCACCAACTTCATCACGTTCATCAAGCAAATCTCTGAAGCTATCAAACCAACCATCCGCTCCAATGGTGAGCTTGCGAATGTTGGGCGCACACAGGCCCAAGTCCTTGTACGGAGTCAAACAGTTACCGAACAACATCACTTCGGTCAAGTGATCGCATTTGCGGATCATATTGATAAAACGATTTGAATCCACTTCCTATGGAACAAGAAAATCAAATGTTAGAACTTGTAATAGGAATTGACACATTGATATACATACATCACAATTGAACAGCTGCAACGCTTGAACCTTGGGACAGAGTGCAAGCACCCTGCCCACCGAATCCATCTTATCGCGCACATGAGTGAACTGTAATCGCTTGACATTCCGCAACTCTGGATTAGTACGAAATACTTTTACTATATCGAGATTTTTCTCCTTCAAATACATTGTACGCATCGGAAGTGTCAAACTGATCAGTTCTTGTGGTCTATTTGTGATCACTTTTCGCGCAATCTTGTGCAACTGACCAACATTGCGCAGAATTGTGTATTGATCGTTTTTATTCATCTCAAATGGCCAACAGCTCAGTGAGAAATGTTCAACAAGATCGAGTATCTTGTCCAGTGTCATCTTCTGTTTAGTAAGCACACGCCCATTTCTTGGTACAAACACATTTTTGATGTACAAGTCAAGACGTTTCAATGCACCTTGCTCTACAAGAATGTGAAAGAGTTTGGGCATAAAATGTGGAGAATACAACCCAAAAGGTCTGATCACGCTGAATGATTCCAGTACCTTGAAGCCCTTAAGCATAAAAAGGAAGTTGTCCATAACGTGCATTTTCTCGTCAATGTCAAAATAAATTACGAGTGTATCAACGCGAGAGAACAGACGACCAAGAGCAGCTGCAAATTCCTTATTAAAGTGTCGTTTCTGCACAGTGATTTGTGCCTTTTGGAATGGCTCGAGCTTTGGCTCCGTCCAGTTCGATTCAAATTGAATGGATTGAATTGATTTTTGGGGCGCAAACTCATGATAGTTGTCATTACGTCTGTCCCAGATCAAATTCAGTTTCAGCGAACGCTTCAGGCGAAGTGATTTTTTAATTAAATAATTCCAACGCTTACAAACACGTCGGTCACTGCACTGGTCATGCAGTTCAAGTAGGTCAAAGAACATTGTGAGAACTTCATCGGGCAAAGAATAGATGGTGGGTGGTGGGGGTGGTTCTTTTTTGGTTGTTTCAGATGCGTCGACTTCTACTTTGACTTCAACTACTGAAGCTATTGAATTTGATGATGTACGAGCTCTTTTCTGTGCTTTATTGGACGCTATTGCCTTTGTTCTTTTAGCCATTTTGATGTTGTGTATGTTGGGGTAATCGAGATGCGCAGAAGTAGAGTGAGCTCGCTTATAGTAAAGCAACTTATTTCAAATCTGAGTGAAGATATTGCAAACTTTTTTAAAATTACTTTTTAAATTATTGTTTTTTTTTAATTAATTCTGTTTTTAGTTATTAATTTTCTATTAATTTATGTGTTTTATATACAAAAGCCTCACAATCATCTGCCATTACCGAGAGTTTGGCATTCTAATTGAGAGGCTAACTATGTCCTAACGTCCTCGTCTAATCATGAGCGCACCGAACTCAAATATGACACGGAACCAATGTGTATGGCTATCAAAATTCTAAAGTAAAATCCAAATCTGTAGTTATCCAAACTGGGAATCGAACCAGCGAGCACCGTAACACTCAACTGACATGCAGCCTAAACCCCTAAACTAGAGTCGCTTGCTCACACTGAGAAGTGGCTCAATCCTAGCTATATTCGTGCGTGTGCACCCTCGACGATACAGCGGTACCGGTACTCGACTCAGCTACCCTACTAATACAGTGACTATATAACGGCGCCGAATTATTTTGGCTCCCATTGTTATGGCATGAGCACGCAAAAACAATAACAAAAAAAACATTTACCATTGGAATTTGTAATGATGATGCGCTCAAATGTAGTAGTTTGACCTGACTAGTGTAGGTGAGGATCGAGTTGCTATTTGACTGTCTATTATGCATGCACTGGAGTTCCAAGGTGAGAGTTGAGATCGGTAGTTATGGTTGGCATTCGTAAAGATCGTGCAGCTGGGTGAGACTGACATTGAAAGTCTGAAATCGGCACTTTGTCTCACGATGAAACGAACAGAAAATGGTGGTTTTACATTTATTTGGTGATCAAATGTCAAATGCATTCAGATACAAACAAACAAACGGTAATGTCACGATATCGAAGCTAGTGATGATGATTAAGACAGAGAAAGTGAATAAAAGACGAGACGAGAAGACAACAAGCCGTCGGCTGCAGGCCAACTGAAGTGCCTGCTGCGACTTTACATTCAATGCCGGCAAAGATGCAGAGAAGAGAGAGAAGAGCGTCACAATTATTGAAAAGGTCAGATCTCTCTCGGTCTCAGGCATGACGACAACGGCATTAATTAACTTCTACCAGTGCTGTTAGTCGAAATAGGTCCACAGTGAGATATATCCTTCCGTGCCGATCGACTCGAGCCGACATCGTTTTGCTGGACTACTACTACTACGGCACGTAACTCACCATCAGATCGGCTCGGGCTCCCAACTTAAGATTAAAGGGAGTCGACGCAAAGCCATTTGACATTTCTGGACAGAACGCACGGACAAATTGACGTAAAACAAACCAAACTATCAATAATTTCGCTTTCTAGTCGAGTACGAATAAGACACACACGAAGAAGACACCAGGCACAGTAGTGTGTTTGTGCACACGCAGCCTTGTGCACTGAACGGACAGGCTAATAAAGCGGAGAGTGTGAAGGCGAAAGTGAACGATCACCACAGCAGAAAGAACACGAAGCGGGCGACTACTAAATGAGGAGAGAAAGAGAGAGAGAGAGAGAGAGAGAGAGAGAGAGAGAGAGAGAGAGAGAGAGAGAGAGAGAGAGAGAACGGTGTTTGCTCGGACGAGTGATCGCTCGAATGGCACAACTCGACTCGACTTTAGCGCAAACTCAAGAAGTACAAACCATAAAAACAAACAAAAACATAAATAGATGGGCGCCAAGTGTGTCATGGGATTTCTTTTCATGTACCGGTACTGGTTGTACACCGATCTCGAATCCTCGACCCATTTGGCACACACTAAGCTTTATATAGCAAAACGACTCATATCGATCGGGTTGAATTCTCTCTTGTTCCCGTTGTTGCTAAGGGCACATTTCTCTCTCTCTCTCTCTCTCTCTCTCTCTCTCTCTCTCTCTCTCTCTCTGAATTAAAAGTATAATACCCCATAAAAATATTATTAAAGTCAAAAATGTTCTTCGTCACCGTCAGACCGACCGAGCGAACACACACTGTCTTTCTCAAACACAGACAGCAGCAACTATCACAGCACACAAGCACTAAAACGAGAGAACAAACGGGCGAAATGCCTCTGTGCGTTCGCCTCGATCTGTGCCTTCCTTGCTGCGGCCATCTGTGTGTGTTGTGCCTGTGTATTGGCTGGCAACGAGAGAGACTCGAATCGAGTGCTCGCACTGAAATGTCTCTCTCAACAACACTCGTACATTGTCATCTAATGCAGAACTTTTCAATTTGCATTTGTATTCCTATTATCTGTGTGCACTCATATTATATGCGAACTGCAGTGCAAAATGTTTTCCTCAGCCGTCGCCCGAGTCAACTTGACAACTTAAACCTGTGAACTATTATAACCATTCGAGGCGCACACATGCAGTGACACAAGACAAGAGACAAGTTCAAATGACCAATTGATGTTGGTCGGCCTGTCTCGGCCAGTGGACTGTGTTCGTTGCTTTTCTCTCTCTCTCTCTCTCTCTCTCTCTCTCTCTCTCTCTCTCTCTCTCTCTCTCTCTCTCTCTCTCTCTCTCTCTCTCTCTGCTTCTGATTTATGTTTATTTGAGAAAAAATTTGATTAGACCCACCGGCAGTTGGTTCGTTTGGCAACTTATCTGTGGCAGTGCCAGATTGGATAACAGTAATATTTGTGTTATCACTGTGTAATGTTGTGTTCACTTAATACATAAAACTAACTTACATCAAACAAAATACGACGGTGTGCGACTGCTGATACATTTGTCTATAATATAAGAACTCTCAGTCAGTCAGTGACACTTTTGTATTGGCGAGACATGTGTGACACAGACTGCAGTCTGCTTGCAAGCTTAATTGTTGTGTTATGTTGTGGTAAATGATTTCTATCATTTTGGATATAATGTCCCTTGTAAAAATTTGTTTTTTAAGTAGAGTTCAGTGAGAATTTCAAAACGAGCAAAAGCACCGCACTGATTGACCAACGTGTTAGTGCAATAGCGACACACGCACAAAAACGAGAGAGAAAAAGAAGTCGCTCGCGCGCGCTCCTCCATTATAAGTTTTTTTCTATTTGGACGGCTCGCACACACTTCGATAGTTGAAGTGTGGCATGATATGTCGGGCAATGAAATGGACGGCTCGCACTATTAGTCGCGTTGTGCGCTCGTTCTCTCTTCTCATCTCGACTGCAGCACACAACACACACACACTCGGCTGTTGTAAATGTTCACTGTGTGTGCCTCCATTGCCTCAACACACAAACACAATCGAAAACACATCTAAACTATGTCACTTTTCAATATTTTCAAGTTGGTTTAATTCGTTTTTTATTAAAAATATATGTCATTCATAATTATTAATATTTTTTTATTTTTGTCTGCATACATGTGGTGTATTGAAAATACAGGCCGGGAAAAGCAACGACTACGATCATCTGTCCACCTGCATACGACACACAATTCATTACTGGTCACTTGACCTATCGTGAAGTACTTTAGGTACACATTGCACATTGCATAGACACAACACACTTTTAACTGCAACCAAGATATCACTCACAACACGATAACACAAATGCCCATCCAATTAGATTGTCCACTTTGCAATTTATGATTATTTTGTTTGTTTTGCTTTATTATTATTTTCCAATAAAATTTAGTAAAAAAGATCAAATTATGGTCATTTTAATATTAATTGTCCGAGTTGTGTTTTGATTCATTTTGGTTTGTGTATGTGCAAATGTCCTCTCATGTTGTTGTGTGAGCATGTGTCTGTGCGTATGTATTGGTTTGTGCACAGCGAGCACAGGCATGCACACACAAAGTCAATAATAATTGGCTCGCTAGACGCGCGCGAGTGCCTCTTAGAACGACCGACAAAGCCAAATCAAGTCATCGTTGCAATGACTTAGTGTAGATTGCACTCGCAGCATTTGGTGTGCAAAAAGTTCGTTGTGTTTTGGTTTAGTCCTTCCTCACTTGTCTTCTTATAAAGGAAATGTTTGTAACATTACATTATATTGTACTTTAATTTTGGCAGACGCAACACACACACACACACACACACACACACACACACACACACACACACACACACACACACACACACACACACACACACACACACACACACACACACACACACACACACACACACACACACACACACACACACACACACACACACACACACACACACTTGACTCCACTTGAACGAACAAGCAACTGTGAACTACATTGCCATTGATCTTGTCAAAATACAAACGCACAATGCCATTCAATGTTTTCCAGGGGAGTGATGGTCCACGGTTATGCACAAACACAAGTTGTACTCTCTGACAATTCCAAAGTTGTTCACTCAGTGCATTTTTATGAGTATTTGATCAAATAAATCAACAATAAAAAATAAACAGAACAGTCCTTCATCGGTGACAGTGACAACCAAACAAGAAGAACACCCAATTTATTATAATCAGACAGTGCCAGACAAATAAAGATAAATTAGGAAATAACAAATTTGCAGCGTTGACAGCGAGTGCATAAAGGTCATATAACTCAATGCATTGCATACAAACACACAAGCGCGCGCACACACACACACACTCAAATGTACACAGTCTGTGCACATTAGACTAACGCGCGCGTTCAGTCGTTAAATGTATATAAAAATACGCGACACAGACAACCAGTCGAGATCGTCTTCACACATCACTCTCCAATCACATGCAAACGATAATAAAAAGAATTCAACTGAACGCGGGAGAGTGATGGCACTAAAAAGAATCGAACTTTGTTCATGTGACACTTAATCAGACGGGAAGGCATCCATCCATCGATATGTTCTCTTACTACTCATAGCACGCAATGAGATGCTGACTCTCTCTCTCTCTCTCTCTCTCTCTCTCTCTCTCTCCCTCCCTCCCTTCCTCCCTCCCTCCCTCCCTCCTTCCCTCCCTCTCTCTCTCTCTATTTCTCTTTTTCTTCTTCTCACTCTCCTTCTCTCTCAAAGTCCGTTATAATGCCTATTTTACAAAATTTGTTCAGTCGCTGCTCCTGTCCAAACAAAAAAGAACCTCGTGTTGTGCTCCCACTCTAACTCGCATGATAACTCCGTAGAAATATATAAAAAATAATAATCGTAATTCGACTAGTCACTTGTGTTGTATATGAAAGCGAGAGAGAGGCTAAGATTGATTTTTTGGTCCCTGGTTTTCCCCATACACCCATTGAAGCCCATCAGAACACTCTTATTTTGTTGATATGATCGTTGTCTAGATTTGGGGTGAGTGTTTAACGAGTACATAACCGTAATCAGGAAAAAAGTTCAGATAACACACAAGTGTTTGTTGTCGATCTCAATGCTAATAGTACCGAACGAATGTCTCTTTTGCATTTTGTTTATCAGTTTTACTTTATCGATGATTGCGCGCGAGATAGAACAGAAGAAGAAGCGAACACATCACCCCTGACCGATAGAGTCCCACCGAGCCAACTGCTATGGCAACATAAATTGTCTCTGCTTGTGTGAGCGTTTCTTGTTCTAAAAATATAAATCACGGGCTTAATGTCAAGTCGAACACAGACACAACCAACCAACCAACCAACCAACTACAACTACTACTGGAAAGTAAACTGAATGCACACAGTGAAATGAAGTTCGCTCAATACACACTCGTTTTGTCGGGGTGCATGCCACCGTTATGGTAAGCGTTCGAAAACACTTAATAATGCACAATGCGAATATCGGTTGAGTCTTTGTGCTAGTGATTGCGAACTGGATTATTTTATTGTTTTATTGACCCCTCAAAGCTCCTTTTGAGCGCAACAATTACCCCCGACAGGCAACTCAAATAACCCCCCCCCCCGCACAATGCAAATAACATTTCACACTGTACGTTACTATTGAATTGTATAAAACTAGTTTTGTTGTGTACAGGGTGGAGTAGTGCACAGGACGACAGAACAGCCTACTAGCAAATATAACGATGCACAATGTAATCGTTCTAGTCAGTCAGTGGCCGTCAGCCAGCCAGTGCAGACAGGCACCGCACACGCACAAATCGATTGCGTTTGCACATTTAACTTTGCAGTCGTCATATTACGATCACGATATCATCTCGTGCGTTCGCCATTCTACTATGTATGCTAATATAAAGGAAAATATATCTTCTCTTAAGGAACGCACAACTTGTTAACATGTTACTGTGAACTGTTTAATAAATGTACTCACCCGTAACAAAGGCTCTACATGTCAACTATTGTGTCGACTAATACGTCAACTATTGTGTTAATCGCAACCAGTGACTTGGTCTAGTATTGTCCGCACGCAACATCAACTTGATTTTCTATTCTAATTACACCATAATTGAAGAATCAACAATGGAAGACCGCCATAAAACAAAGCGTCAAAAAGTGGCACATGCCCAATTTGATGTGATACTAAGAGCAATGTTTCAACCTAATTTAACCTGGGATAACCTACCAACTGTGTGTGTAGACATAATCATATCCAAACTGTCCATCCGTGAACTATTTATCACAACATCCGTGAACAAACATTGGCACAGTCACAGAGCCTATGCTTTGAATCAGCGTAAAGAAATGAAAATCAAAGTGCTACTTAGCGAAGTTGACTACTCGTTCATTGCAGACAATGTTTCAATTCCAGAATTGTATTTGATAAAATTTCTTAAAAGTGTTCAAGATTATAATAATCCGCAAAATGAACTACGATTATCATCGCTAACAGCGGACACAATGAGACGAATTCAGGATTATTTTCCAAATATTGAAAATATGACCTTCGAACTGTGCTATCCAGAAGCTGCCCTGTTTAACATTGATTACTTTCAACGTTTTCTTAAATCTCAGAATAAGCTGGTCAAGCTGAGCATCTTTCATTACTTTGAAAATAGTGATCAAGATAGTATTGTTTCGCAGCTGCGAACACTGTGGCAAGCAATCGATGCTGCACCAAAACTTGAGCGATTGTCATTCTTCTTTTTCCACACAATCAAAGAACTCTTCACAGGCACAATACCTGGTGACATTACATTCAATGTCACATCATTGAGCCGATTGAAAGTGTTTCACTATGCGACCATGTCTGCATTTGGTACAGAGGCAATTGTGCCGGCACTCGAGCGACTTGCACCTCAAAACCAACAACTTGAATTGGTCGAATTGAAAGATCCATTGACCGATTCCGCTGCCGGGAGTCTAGTTCAAATTGGAGGACGCTTCCCTTATGCAGTTAGAAGGTTGAGCGTATGCCCAATACGTCCAATAACTTTCACTCATTTGTGTCAGCATTTCCCTTGTTTGTACATACTTGATGTGATACTGAATTTCGATGAGAATGAAGTCCAAAATGGTGCTGAACCTGAAAATGAAGTCATAAATGGGGCCGGACCTGAAAATGAAGTCGTAAATGATGCAGAACCCGAAAATGGAGCTTTAGAGGCTGCTGAAGTAGGCGTTGAAAACGGTGTTAGAGTTGAGCCGGAAAATGAAGACAAACTCGATTACATCAAAGTAGTGGACATATTGTCCGAGTTTGCACCGGCCAAATTAGAAATATTGCAGCTATTCAACCCCAAGCTGGGCCAAATGAACCAAGCGTCAGCAACTGTTTCAACGATAAATTTTGTGAAATTTTTCTTCAAAACTCAAGGATTGCCTTACAATCTTAGCGATCTTAGAGATCCCGCCAAAATTGATGAACACCACAAGCACTACTTCTTGGGACAAATTGCTGACTGCATCCCTAGAACATATCCCGATGCCGAAAACATCCATTTGGATTTCCATGACCTGATAAAGTGTACTGTCGCAGAGTGTATTGATTATTGCTGCTGCTCTGCCTCTTGCTGCACTGTTTGCACGTTCACAGAAATTGAAGGGACTTCGACTAGCGATTTCAGGAGGGCACCACACAGTGGATAGGAATAATATTGATGAAATACATCAGATGGCGCACAGCAGTAAACCATATGTCGAGAGGTTCAATTGTGAGGACTGGCAAATTTTTCGGAAACAAAAATTGGCCCGTTTAAGTGAAATTTTGAATGATTTGGTACACGATTTTAGTGCACTTTATGAAGATCAAATAGAACCACTAAAGCAACTATCAGATTGCTTCATTTCATATTTACATTACAAATATTGGAGCAGTGCTTTTTGGTTTGAAGAAGAAGTGAAATTTTTACCCCCAGACGAGATGGCCGAATTAGACCAAGAAATGTTGAACTGGTTCTTGACACAGTTGATGCCAGATTTAGTTGTACGTTATTGGCCCAGCTTTAACGAAAAATACTTTGTCGGTTTGAATAGCTATTTGGCTTATACACTCAAAGTAGAAGTTAGAAAGTTACCAAATTCGGTAGTTAATCACTTAGTGGACGGCTTACTCCCAGAGCATTACGCTTGGTTTAATCATAATATAGAGAATTGTAAATATCGTAGACAAAACCTTGGACAGGTGTACAAGTACTGGCATCAAGTTCAAATGTACCAGTCCATACCCGGATATAATCTATGCACATGTGGTCAACAAATGCCTGGCCCATCGTCATCCACCTCACCAAGTAATCTATTTTTCAATTCGCATCATCAACGAGACTGTCCACTGTATAATGCTCTGCCGGACATCATTGCATCAATGGAGGTTTCCAAAAGGAGAGAAGACAATTCAACTTTTGAAAATTCAATAGATGAAAATTTTAACGAATCTGTTGACCAGAATAGCAAATAAATGCCACGTCAAAATGCTGAGATTTAGAGCAATTTCTCCGTAACTATGCAGACAAGTAGACCAAGTCCCAGACATCAAGGCACCATCTGCGATTAATAGATTTTAAAATTTAGAATTTGTTAAATATACACTCAAATAATACAAAACATTTCTTAATACATAGTAAACTCTAATCAGGCATTCACGAGAACATGGACATCACTTCATCTATTCATTCACACCGTCTTATCAAAACAAATGCACAGACAATAAACATAAACTTTCACTACTCAGCATAATATAGTAATTAGTCATAGCACAAAAACATATGAAACCTACTATATATCTAATCGAATTGTAAATTTGACTTTAAAAGATCGATTTAAACATTATAAATTCAATAAATCAAACATTATTTAAACATGTTTGTTGTTTGTTTATTGAGATGTTGAGAGACAGATTGGGGTACATGTGTGTGTGTGTGTGTGTGTGTGTGTGTGTGTGTGTGTGTGTGTGTGTGTGTGTGTGTGTGTGTGTGTGTGTGTGTGTGTGCTGTGTATAATGCGGTTCGGCCTGTATATTCGGTGAAAGGGGCCTGTGATCGATTTTGTTGAAATTAGAACGGTCCACTGAGCGTTCTGCTTCATCAAATTTGTCAGCTCAACGCTCCTGTTCAAACTAAAAACCACAGAAAAATTCAAATTTAGAACGGTGCTAATTTTAGCATATCACCAAACAGGCGCGCAAACACACGCACAGGGCAATAACAAAAGGCCCTCTACTGAAGTGATATTAGAAGCAAACACAGCAGACTGGGTTAGAGAGAGAGAGAGAGAGAGAGAGAGAGAGAGAGAGAGAGAGAGAGAGAGAGAGAGAGAGAGAGAGAGAGAGAGAGAGAGAGAGAGAGATAGGGTCTGTTGTCACGGTTTAGTCACATCTGTCACTAAAGAGCACTTGAAGAAATCCAAATTAAATCACTCGACTGAAGTAGACTGCATGATTCAATGTAAATGTATTGCGCAAAACGTTAGACATAACGCAAACAATTTTTTACTTAGCCAAAATCGTCAGTTCAGGCAGACACAAGCGTGACAAACTGTCAGTGTCACTTGGCACTAATAGGCAACGAATCTGTGAAATGTGTGTCCTCCACTAAACACCATGCTAATACGATTACATGATCGTTCTCGGTAGGGGAAAATTCAGTCAATGGTCTTATGTAATTCCTTTCTTGTCTTGATAAATACATCCAAACCACGATAATAACAAGGAATCGTTTGGTTAATTAGCCCTAAACGAATGAACGTCGTTATCCTACCCGAGTTAATGCATGTAATGCGAACTCAATAGGCAATCCGATTTGTTCTTCAGTGCACACTAGTGCCGTCCGTGTGCAATGGGACTGCACTCACACACTTGGTTTTGCACACACAAAACACCGAATTTCTAGTTCAGTTCTCCTGCACTCGACGCCACTTGAAACGAACAAACAATTGTCAACTACATTGCCATTCAATGTTTACCAGTGGAGTGATGGCCCACGGTTATGCACAAACACAAGTTGTTCGCTCAGTGTACACTCACTTTTATGCCTATTTGATCAAATATAACAACGAAGAGCTGCACCAATGTGTGTGCAACTACCTAGTGACGGCCGCTGGGCACGGAGAAACGCTAATCTGTGAATGCGTGCGTTCGGGAAATTGACAATAGAGAATTGGACAATTGAAGCAGTGTGAGTTGTTCTGAGCAGTAGTTAGTTAGTACAATGAGATGTGGGAGAAAGTGATTACGCCGAACGGCAGAACAGCTCAGGCGATTTGCATTGTCTCTTATCTGCCACACTGATTCATCTTTAGTGATGGGGATTTACGACTCCACTTGAGCGGGAGCGGGACCGGGACATACGCAAACAAAAGAGGATTACTTGTGCATAGCAGCCGAACGTAATCTGACCAATGCACACGAATAAAAGACGGACTTTGTATGCTGAAAGACTGCTTGGGGGTAAATGAGAATGTGTGTACTTATGTGGTCATTGGTAATCATGAAATGTGCTTATTTAGTAAAAAAAGAATTTTAAAAATCGTTAAAACTAAACCAAAACAAGCGAGCACACACAAAACTTAACATATAAATGCAAGCGCAATGCATTTGCTTAGTGGTGTTGTGTGTGTGCGTGTGTTTCCTAATCTCGCTCTATGATCAGACTGCTCTCGCTTGCCAGTTCACCGGCAACATTGCACTGATTTGCACTTGGTGCACACTCACTTTACTTTAACTTTCCTTAACCTTCACCTTAAACCCTTCTAATCTATGCTTATTTGTGTACTCAATTCTATATTTAACACTGACACACAACCTGACACTCTGTAGTCAAGAAAGCCAAGATGCACTGTTCGCAAACAGTAAGTGGTTTGTTTGCGGTTCGAGGTAATCTATGTGCCAAATCATCGCACTCGATCTGCCATTCGGCACACTCTTAACTACAATACTTGGAAGACACACTTGGCATCATTTTTGCCGGTACAAGTACATATGTATGTGTGTACATATTTGTGCACCTATTACAAACAACACACGGTGCGAAGTCTCGCTTTCACTCTCGTGTTTGTGTTTCTTTAGACGCGACACACTCTCGCACCTCCACTCTCATCATCATCATCTTGATCAAGTCATATCTAGATCTTGGTTTATGACACAAAGAATATTGTGTGATTGCACTCTACTCTTGCAAATGGCTTCTGTTGTGAGAGAATGTGCAATGTACATTACACTTTACATTAATCTTGTGTCAGCAGACAAACATAAACAATTTATCACTTAGCAATAATCGTCGGTGCAGGCAGACACAAGTGTGACAAACTGTCAGTGTCACTTGGCACTAATAGGCAACGAATATGTGAATGTGTGTCCTCCGATGAGCGCCGTGTTAATGCGATAACGTGATTCTCCTCCGCAGGGGCCCAGTCAGCCAATAGCCTCATGTAATTCCTTTGTCCTGATAAAAACATCAAAACAAAGACAACGACAAGGAATTTTTTGGTTAATTAGCCACAAACGAAATAACATAGAAGTCCGGCAAAAGCGAATGCAAGTGCACTCAATTGGCAGCTCCATTTGTACGTTAGTGCACACTAGTGGCGTCCGGGTTGCATAGAACTGCACTCACTCACTTGGTTTTGCACACACAAAACATCGAATTTTTAGGTCTCCTGCACTCGTCTTCTTTTGAGTGAACAAACAATTGTGCACTACACTGACATTCAATTCCCCAGCAGACAAGACAAACAATGCCTTTCAATGATTTTACTATGCAGTGGTGACCCACGGTAATGCAAACACACAAGTGGAACTTTCTGATTATTCCAAAGTTGACCACTCAGTGTACACTCACTTTTATGCCTATTTGATCAAATATAAAAAACGAATAACTGCACCAGTGTGTGTATGCAAATACCGAGTGACGGCCGCAGAGAACGGTGAAAAGCTAATATGTGCGTTCGGGCAAATGGCAATAGGGAATTGGACAATTAGAGTTTCGTGTTTTGTTCTGGGCTGTAGTTAGTTAGTACAATGAGATGAGGGAGATGGCGAATAGTCCGAACGGGAGAACAGCAAACCCTATTTACATTGTCTCATATAAGCCTCACTGAGTCTTCATTAGCGATGCGGACTTATATTTACTGCTCCACTTGAGCGGGAGCGGGACTTACGCAAACAAAAGAGGATTACATCTGCATTGCGGTCGAAAGTAATTTGATCAATGCACAGAGATAAAAAATGGACGATTGCAAAGTGAAGAGTTCGATAGGTTATGTGGATACTCGTGTGTGTGTGCCAAGACGAATGCACATCAAACGGTCACAGTCCAAACAAACCCGTAACCGTTGATGCAGATTCGACTGATCCGAACGCAGAACACATGAATTGTACTGACATATAACACTGTGCACTTGGCCTGCAGCCCTCAGTCTGTGACTGTCAGTCAGTCCGTGCAGACGCAGGCACACTGGCACTGCACAAACCAAATAGATTGCGTTCGGTTTTAACTTTTAAAGCCTTCGACTTGTTCGTTCAAGACATCCACTTAATAACAGCAAAAGGCATCTTCATCTAATATGAGCAATCCAGCAATGGCGAAGCGCGTTAAGGCCGAGGTAAAAATTGAAGAGGTTGCAATGCCTGTGCCAAATCGTCCAATATCTTCCTTCCCTACTCGTATTATAAACAACATCCTTGCCCGACTGCCAATCAGAGAGCTATATCACAGTACATCGATGAATTCCCATTGGTATGGCCAACGTGCCGGTGCACTCAACCGTCGTACACACTTGAACATCATAGTGCTCTCTGACAGACAAAATCATAAATTGAACTTCAAGCAAATCAATTTTTTATTTTCTGAAAATTATAAATCAAAGTACTTTTCAACTGTTTACAATAACAAACATCCACAAGATAATCTCGAGCTATCATCACTAACCAGCAACTCAATGTCATCTATGCAGGTGCACTTTCCAAATCTTCAACATCTTACACTTCATCTCAGTTATCGAGTGCCTGTACAGTTTGATCTCGAATCCTTTGCACAATTTCTAGCTTCTCAAGAGAATCTGCTCGACCTGGCCATTTATCATTCCTTTGAAGGCAGTGACGCACAAGATTGTATTGTGTCACAATTGCGCTCACTGTGGCGAGCAATCGATGGGGCGCCAAGCCTTGAACGTTTAGCTTTTTTATTTTTGCATCAAAACATGGAAATACTTTCTGGTAGAGAACCTGATGACGTGTCATTCGATGCAACTGTTTTGGGCCGTCTCAAGGAGTTGTACTATTGGACCAATTCACAATTTGGCACACGGGCAATTGTGGGCGCACTCAAACGCTGGGCGCCACAAAATCCGCAACTTGAAGTTGTCGAACTGATGGATCCATTGCGAACGGACAGCGCTAGGAGACTAATGAAAATTGAAGGAAATCTTAAAAATGCACTCACCCGGTTGAATGTATTCCCAACACGTCCAACCAAGATGGCTTTCTTTAACCATTTCACCGAGTTGACGCAACTCGATGTGTTTCTAAATGAGCAGATGGTTGGTGGGCAAGCCGAATTAAAAAATGTATATCGCAAACTTATGCAAATTTTGGCTAAAAGTCCCTTGGTCAATTTGAGACACTTGACTCTGTTCAAGGCTGAACTGTGGCAACTTCAGTCCACTGAGGGTGTACTTCCATCGGTGCACTCAGTTAAAATTGTCTTAAAGAACAGTTCGTCAAACGTGATTCCTATTGGGGAAGCATACGATCACAGCTTCATGGGAAACCACATAGACGCATTCAAAGAAACCTTTCCCAATATTAAACAATTCTGCATAGAATTTGGTAATTTGATCCGCTGCACTGACGAGACATGTCCATCAGATGCTCACTGTGTAAGGAGTGTGCTCCTACAGTTTGCTTCATTTTTCATTGACTCATCATCAGAATGCGAGCGGGTCGAACTGTCACACTCTGGCACAAGTTTGTTTATGGACAAAAGTATTGATGCGGCCGCGTGTATGAGAGAGTGTGCTGCAGATGTTGCCCGGAATAAATATGAAGTGAAGCACGGGGTAATTTTAAGTGATTTTGGTCTCTAGACCCGGTTCAGTTGTTGGATCAAAAAGGAAATGGACGAATTGCTCATCTCGTCAGTTTTGTTTACTAAATTTACTTTTGCACGCACTCACTTGAGCACGCTCATAATAAGCCCTACTATTCATACATACTCACATGCATATATGGATTACCAAATAGACCAAAAATCCTTTGCAAATAGGCGCAATAGTCTTCATTTCCGAATCTTCACTTACACATACACATTGATGATTATAATTTGCATTTGCAGCTCAACTCAAATAATCCCTCAACATTGACCAGAATATGGACTTAAACGCAACTCACCAATATATCTTCTACTTATCAAATAATCGACACACCCACCAATATCTTTATATTTATCTTTAACACTGCTCCCAATAGAATAGTAACTAGTCATAGTATAACGCAGGACACTTTACTCTACACCATCTATCTTATTATCTCTTTGTTTATTGATCGTAAAAAATGGATGTACTCTATTAATAATCAATAAATTTATATTAAAAATTAAATTCATTCAAACGTGTGTTGTCTGCTTGTTTTTATTTTGTATACAGAAAGACAAATTACAAAATTTTGCAGTGTAGTGAGCGATTAAGTTTATTGTCGGCGTGTTTGTTTTGAGAAGCCGCGAATGGATATGTTCACAGGCATAGGCAACACAATGCACTTTGTGTTGACTAATTTGAACTGCACGTGTCATTTTATGAAAGAGAATGTTCAGTTGGGATTAAGTAATTTAATCAACAGATAAATATATAATGTTTTGTCTAGCGATGATTGTAAAGGTATAAAGTTACGAGTGTCACTTGTCTTGTCACTTGGCACTAAATCTACAGTGAGCGCCAGGCAACAATCGAGGCAGTCGAGTTGTGTGTGTGCCTGTGTGTCTGTATGCCTCTCACTGCACTCGATCGTTCTCGTGTGCTTAATCCGTCTGCCAAACTCGTCAGTCGAGTAGTCACTTTTATTTTTGGCAACTTCACTTTCCACTGATTAGCACTCTGTTCACACTTGGCAGACCTTAACCTTTCTCCGAAAGATATCCCGTGATCAGTCTAACTGTGCCCTCTGTGGATGCTCTTTCCACTTTCCAAACAGCAGTTTCGGCAGCAGCAATAGCCGTGCCAACTGCTATTAAAACAAATATTCAAATTCCAATTCATTTGCCGTATTCATCAACTTTGTGAATTCAAAAAAATCAATATGGCATTCGGTCCCTCTGTTCAGCACAAAGTCGACTGTAATAAAAAACGCGTTTCACTTTGCAATAAACTTTAATGTCAATACAACCCCAGTTGCAAGCGTCTTTTTGTATTACACTTGCTCAGTGCACACAGATTGGCGCCCATTGCCACCGCCATGCAATGCCGCCAAACACTAGCCTAGCGAGTACTCTGCCTGTCTATTGAGCGAACATTATATGAAGGGATAGAACAGAAGAAGCGTACACCGACCGATCGAGTACGACCGAGCCAACTTCCACTGCTATGAGAATATATATTGTGTTTCCCTGTTTGTGTGCGCCACTCGTTCTAAAAATAAATCACGGGCTTAATGTCAAGTCGAACACACAACCAACCGACTACATCTACACTGCAGTCAGCTTGTAATCTGAATGCAAGTGAAAAGTTCAAATGGTGAAGGAGATCGAGAGTGGGAGCCAACTCATCACTGGGCTACCGCAGAACAGACCCACCAGTGCAGATTACCTGTTTGCCTAACTCGGTACACAAACCGATCCGATTGTGTGTGATGATTTAGCGCAGCTCACAGGCGAGCAAGATAAATTAAAAGTATGAGTATTGAGAACACATTCATCAATTTTGTGCCGTTTGAAGCAAGTAAAGCATTCTGTGCCTCTGTGCAGTGCAAAGCCGTTTGTAATAGAAAGCCGCGTTGAACTTTGCAATAAATTTTAATTGCTATTCAACCCGCAGTCGCCGCCGTCTTTTTTACTAAATTTAGATATACGTAAGACTACACAGTAAAGACTCATTGGTGCACAGTAGTCCAAGTTAGTAAAGCCACTGCACACTAGCCGAACAAGTCAATAAAACGAACAATATATTTTAGCTTAAATGAATAATATGAGCAGAGATAGTACATGGTAAATGGTAAAGTACACACAGCTCCACGACCGATCAAATCCGACCGAGCCAACTTCAACTGCTATGCAAGTATATGTTGTGTGTCTCTGGTTGTGTGTGCTCCTCTCGTTCTAAAAATATCTCGCGGGTTAATGTCAACACAAACACACAACCAAGCCACTACATCTACACTGCAGTGGAAAGTAATCTGAATGCAAGTGAAAAGTTCAATAGATGACGTCAATCGAGAGTGCCCTCCAACTCATCACTGGGCCACTGCGGAACAGACCCACGAGCGTATATGGACAGATGGGACAGTTTCGCTGCCACCACTGGTCGGTGCCCGCGCCGTGCCACCGTTATATGACCAGCGCTGGAGAACAAGTAATAATGAATGTGCTTGCGACATTTCAAATCTAATGTATTAGCAAAGTTTTGTGTGTGCTCACAGCGTTTTGGTTTGGATTTAACAATTTTAATTATTCTTTTTTACTTTTATATTGTCGCTAACGAGTGATAAACACTGGACATACTTTTGGTTGTAGAGTACCAACATTTATGAATAAATGAATATATTGTGTAAATATTACTAACCGAATATGATCAAACCGAGATTCCTATTACTTTTCCATTGGCCAGTAAAAATTCAAAAACACAGTAATTATTGATCGGCCTTCCAAATGGTACTAAACTTTATCGAATTGGCCACTATATCAAGATTTAACTAGGTACATTTGTTAAACAATTTACCATATTAATCATATTTTTGTTCATTCCGAAGACAGTTAACCATTTGGTTGCTTCAATACATTCCACACGCCATCTACTAAGACGAGACACATTACACGTCGCGATCTCTTTTAATGACTTTTCAACAACTGTCTTTACTGTGTTAAATTTAGTAAGATTGGTATACTGAGTGAAACTACACTAACCTGTGCACACACACACACACACACACACACACACACACACACACACAGACCCATTGGAAAACGCTGTCTAAGCTTACAGTGACCCCCAACTTGCCAAACCGACACGATTGCGCCTCGATAGCTAGCCTTGAGTTAACATTTCACGAGAGAAGAAGAGGAAAGAAGCAACGAACACTGCACACACACATCGAACGAGTCAGACCGACTGTGCATCTGTGCTATTCGCCCATATCTTGTGCCTCACTGCTTGTGAGCGCTCCTCTCCTTCTAAAAATAACTCACCAGCTTAATGTCAACTCGAACACACAACCAAGCAACTACATCTGCACTGCAGTGGAAAGTAATACGAATGCAAGTGAAAAGTTCAATCGAGAGTGTAAGCCAACTCACCACTTGGCCACCACACAAAAGACCCACGAGCGTATGTGCACAGATGGGACAGTTTTGCTGCCACCACTGGTCGGTGCCCGCGTCGAGCCACCGTTGCCACTGACGTAATAATGCACAATGCGCACATTGGCTGACCTTTTGTTCTGATTGAAAACAGGATTTTTTTATTGTTTCGTTGACCCCTCAAATCTACAGTGCGCAACTTTACCCTGACCGGGCAGTCAAATCAACATCGCGCAAATGCAAATAACGTTTCGCACAGTACGATACCATATGATATGAAACTAGTTTTTTTAATGTACAGGGAGAGTAGTGCACAGGACGCAGTTGCCAACGTGGAAATATAACGGGCAGAGTGTGCAATCGTTCGGCAAACAGTCAGTCGGTGGCAGTCGGCCAGCCAGTGCAGACACAGACTCCGCACAAACACACAAATAGATTGCGTTCGCATTCAACTTCGCAGTTGTCGCATCGATCACGACATCATCTCGTGCGTTCGCTCTCTACAGTGCTAATTTATCTTCACTTAAAGAACGTACAACTCGTCATTTCTCACAGTGATACTTTAATAAATGCATCTCAGACTGTGCATGTCAAATATTGAGTCAACTATTGTGTCAACTAATGTGTTAATCGCCACCAGTGACTTCATTTACCGCTCGTGACATCTACTTGACATTCTCCTCTCTACCTACGATAATAGAAGAATAAATAATGGAGTACCAACATACGACAAAGCGTCATAAAGCGGCACATGCCGTAATTTACAATAATCCAAGAGTAGTGTTCCAACCACTAATATCATGGGATAATCTTCCACTTCCGTGCATCGTAAATCTCATTGACAAACTATCCATCAGTGGGCTATTTGTCGTGACATCATTGAATAAACATTGGCATAGTGCGAGAGCAGCTGCACTGAATCTACGTAAAGAAATTAAGATTAAAGTTCTCCTTTTCCAAGTCGATAATGCGCTCATACCCGACGATATGTCACGTCCACACAGTTATTTGTCAAGATTTCTTCCAAGTAGAAACAACTATGATTCACCACAAAGTGAACTACGACTGGCATCTTTAACCACCGAAACAATGACACGTATACAGCGATACTTTCCTAATCTCGAACTTATGACATTCGAGCTCTGTTATGGGGAAGTCGCACAGTTTGACCTCGAGTACTTTCGGAAATTTCTTGAATCTCAACAGAAACTGGTCAAGCTGAGCATCTTCCATTACTTTGCATATAGTGACTTAGATAGCATTGCCCAGCAGATGCGATCACTGTGGCAAGCAATCGATGCTGTGCAAAGTCTTGAACGTCTATCCTTCTTCTTTTTTCATACAAAAGATGAACTCTTTACAGACACATTACCTAGTGAGATTAAATTCGATGCGACTGCATTGGGCCGACTGAAGGAGTTTTACTATGCGACCCAGTCTGCATTTGGCACAGAGGCCATTATACCATCACTTGTGCGGTTAGTGCCTCAAAATCAACTACTTGAAAGGATTGAATTGAAAGATCCGTTGACCGATTATTCAGCGAAGAAACTAATGCAAATTGGTGGACACTTTCAAAATTCACTCGTCTGGTTGAGTGTATGCTCCATAAAGCAAGAGACCTTGACTCAATTGTGCCAACATTTCCCTAGGTTGAGCAAAATTGATGTGGTACTTAAAGAAGGAATTGAGGAAATGGTGGAGCCAGATGAGATAGAAGAAGCTGTTGAGGGTGCAGGACCCCAAAATGAATTTGTAAATGGTGCTGAACCCGAAAATGAAGTCGTAAATGGCGCCAGACCTGAAAATGAAGTCGCAAATGGCGCTGAACCTGAAAATGAAGTCGTAAATGGTGGTGAACCTGAAAATGAAGTCGTAAATGGTGTTAGACACGAAAATGAAGCAGTAAATGGTGGTGAACCTGAAAATGAAATCGCAAATGGCGCTGAACCTGAAAATGAAGTCGTAAATGGTGGTGAACCTGAAAATGAAGTCGCAAATGGTGGTGAACCTGAAAATGAAGTCGCAAATGGCGTTGTACCTGAAAATGAAGTCGTAAATGGTGCTAGACCCGAAAATGAAGTCGTAAATGGTGCTAGACTCGAAAATGAAGTCGTAAATGGTGCTAGACTCGAAAATGAAGTCGTAAATGGTGCTAGACTCGAAAATGAAGTCGTAAATGGTGCTAGACCCGAAAATGAAGTCGTAAATGGTGCTAGACTCGAAAATGAAGTCGTAAATGGTGCTAGACCCGAAAATGAACTCGTAAATGGTGCTAGACCCGAAAATGAAGTCGTAAATGGTGCTAGACTCGAAAATGAAGTCGTAAATGGTGCTAGACTCGAAAATGAAGTCGTAAATGGTGCTAGACCCGAAAATGAAGTCGTAAATGGTGCTAGACTCGAAAATGAAGTCGTAAATGGTGCTAGACCCGAAAATGAAGTCGTAAATGGTGCTAGACCCGAAAATGAAGTCGTAAATGGTGCTAGACTCGAAAATGAAGTCGTAAATGGTGCTAGACTCGAAAATGAAGTCGTAAATGGTGCTAGACCCGAAAATGAAGTCGTAAATGGTGCTAGACTCGAAAATGAAGTCGTAAATGGTGCTAGACCCGAAAATGAAGTCGTAAATGGTGCTAGACTCGAAAATGAAGTCGTAAATGGTGCTAGACTCGAAAATGAAGTCGTAAATGGTGCTAGACTCGAAAATGAAGTCGTAAATGGTGCTAGACTCGAAAATGAAGTCGTAAATGGTGCTAGACCCGAAAATGAAGTCGTAAATGGTGCTAGACTCGAAAATGAAGTCGTAAATGGTGCTAGACCCGAAAATGAACTCGTAAATGGTGCTAGACCCGAAAATGAAGTCGTAAATGGTGCTAGACCCGAAAATGAAGTCGTAAATGGTGCTAGACTCGAAAATGAAGTCGTAAATGGTGCTAGACCCGAAAATGAAGTCGTAAATGGTGCTAGACTCGAAAATGAAGTCGTAAATGGTGCTAGACTCGAAAATGAAGTCGTAAATGGTGCTAGACCCGAAAATGAAGTCGTAAATGGTGCTAGACTCGAAAATGAAGTCGTAAATGGTGCTAGACTCGAAAATGAAGTCGTAAATGGTGGTGAGCCTGAAAATGAAGTCGTAAATGGTGTTAGACACGAAAATGAAGCAGTAAATGGTGGTGAACCTGAAAATGAAATCGCAAATGGCGCTGAACCTGAAAATGAAGTCGTAAATGGTGGTGAACCTGAAAATGAAATCCCAAATGGTGCTAGACTCGAAAACGAAGTCGCAAATGGTGGTGAACATGAAAATGAAGTCGTAAATGGCGCTAGACCCGAAAATGAAGTCGTAAATGGTGCTAGACTCGAAAATGAAGTCGTAAATGGTGCTAGACTCGAAAATGAAGTCGTAAATGGTGCTAGACTCGAAAATGAAGTCGTAAATGGTGCTAGACTCGAAAATGAAGTCGTAAATGGTGCTAGACTCGAAAATGAAGTCGTAAATGGTGCTAGACCCGAAAATGAACTCGTAAATGGTGCTAGACCCGAAAATGAAGTCGTAAATGGTGCTAGACTCGAAAATGAAGTCGTAAATGGTGCTAGACTCGAAAATGAAGTCGTAAATGGTGCTAGACTCGAAAATGAAGTCGTAAATGGTGCTAGACTCGAAAATGAAGTCGTAAATGGTGCTAGACCCGAAAATGAAGTCGTAAATGGTGCTAGACTCGAAAATGAAGTCGTAAATGGTGCTAGACTCGAAAATGAAGTCGTAAATGGTGCTAGACCCGAAAATGAAGTCGTAAATGGTGCTAGACTCGAAAATGAAGTCGTAAATGGTGCTAGACTCGAAAATGAAGTCGTAAATGGTGCTAGACTCGAAAATGAAGTCGTAAATGGTGCTAGACTCGAAAATGAAGTCGTAAATGGTGCTAGACCCGAAAATGAAGTCGTAAATGGTGCTAGACTCGAAAATGAAGTCGTAAATGGTGCTAGACCCGAAAATGAACTCGTAAATGGTGCTAGACCCGAAAATGAAGTCGTAAATGGTGCTAGACCCGAAAATGAAGTCGTAAATGGTGCTAGACTCGAAAATGAAGTCGTAAATGGTGCTAGACCCGAAAATGAAGTCGTAAATGGTGCTAGACTCGAAAATGAAGTCGTAAATGGTGCTAGACTCGAAAATGAAGTCGTAAATGGTGCTAGACCCGAAAATGAAGTCGTAAATGGTGCTAGACTCGAAAATGAAGTCGTAAATGGTGCTAGACTCGAAAATGAAGTCGTAAATGGTGGTGAGCCTGAAAATGAAGTCGTAAATGGTGTTAGACACGAAAATGAAGCAGTAAATGGTGGTGAACCTGAAAATGAAATCGCAAATGGCGCTGAACCTGAAAATGAAGTCGTAAATGGTGGTGAACCTGAAAATGAAATCCCAAATGGTGCTAGACTCGAAAACGAAGTCGCAAATGGTGGTGAACATGAAAATGAAGTCGTAAATGGCGCTAGACCCGAAAATGAAGTCGTAAATGGTGCTAGACTCGAAAATGAAGTCGTAAATGGTGCTAGACTCGAAAATGAAGTCGTAAATGGTGCTAGACTCGAAAATGAAGTCGTAAATGGTGCTAGACTCGAAAATGAAGTCGTAAATGGTGCTAGACTCGAAAATGAAGTCGTAAATGGTGCTAGACCCGAAAATGAACTCGTAAATGGTGCTAGACCCGAAAATGAAGTCGTAAATGGTGCTAGACTCGAAAATGAAGTCGTAAATGGTGCTAGACTCGAAAATGAAGTCGTAAATGGTGCTAGACCCGAAAATGAAGTCGTAAATGGTGCTAGACCCGAAAATGAAGTCGTAAATGGTGCTAGACCCGAAAATGAAGTCGTAAATGGTGCTAGACTCGAAAATGAAGTCGTAAATGGTGCTAGACCCGAAAATGAAGTCGTAAATGGTGCTAGACTCGAAAATGAAGTCGTAAATGGTGCTAGACTCGAAAATGAAGTCGTAAATGGTGCTAGACCCGAAAATGAAGTCGTAAATGGTGCTAGACTCGAAAATGAAGTCGTAAATGGTGCTAGACTCGAAAATGAAGTCGTAAATGGTGGTGAGCCTGAAAATGAAGTCGTAAATGGTGTTAGACACGAAAATGAAGCAGTAAATGGTGGTGAACCTGAAAATGAAATCGCAAATGGCGCTGAACCTGAAAATGAAGTCGTAAATGGTGGTGAACCTGAAAATGAAATCCCAAATGGTGCTAGACTCGAAAACGAAGTCGCAAATGGTGGTGAACATGAAAATGAAGTCGTAAATGGCGCTAGACCCGAAAATGAAGTCGTAAATGGTGCTAGACTCGAAAATGAAGTCGTAAATGGTGCTAGACTCGAAAATGAAGTCGTAAATGGTGCTAGACTCGAAAATGAAGTCGTAAATGGTGCTAGACTCGAAAATGAAGTCGTAAATGGTGCTAGACTCGAAAATGAAGTCGTAAATGGTGCTAGACCCGAAAATGAACTCGTAAATGGTGCTAGACCCGAAAATGAAGTCGTAAATGGTGCTAGACTCGAAAATGAAGTCGTAAATGGTGCTAGACTCGAAAATGAAGTCGTAAATGGTGCTAGACCCGAAAATGAAGTCGTAAATGGTGCTAGACCCGAAAATGAAGTCGTAAATGGTGCTAGACTCGAAAATGAAGTCGTAAATGGTGCTAGACTCGAAAATGAAGTCGTAAATGGTGCTAGACCCGAAAATGAAGTCGTAAATGGTGCTAGACTCGAAAATGAAGTCGTAAATGGTGCTAGACCCGAAAATGAAGTCGTAAATGGTGCTAGACTCGAAAATGAATTTGTAAATGGTGCTGAACCCGAAAATGAAGTCGTAAATGGTGGTGAACCTGAAAATGAAGTCGCAAATGGTGCTGAACCTGAAAATGAAGTCGCAAATGGCGTTGAACCTGAAAATGGAATTTTAAATGAAGCTGATGTTGCGAATGAAACCAAACTAAATTACAAAAAAGTAGTTAACACTTTATCCAAGCACGCACCGGCCAGTTTGAGATCTTTAAATGTTTACAACGCTGAACTGAACCATCTAAAGCAAACAAAAGAAACAATTAAAACACTAATTTCAGTGAATCTTTTCTTTAAAACACAGAAGATCACAGCGAACACTACACCGTTGATCAGAACCATAAGCACTACTTTTTGGGACTATTTGTTGACTCTATCATCGCAACATACCCAAATGTAGAATACCTCAATTTGGGCTTCCACGACCTGATCAAGTGTAGTGTCGAGGAGTGTACTACTAATCATCAATGTGCTTCGGCTCTCATAAGTCCACTTGCTGAATTGTTTAAACGTTCAGAGCAAATGAAGCAAATTAAACTCTCTGCAAAAGATATGACTCTAACCATCGATGGAGACCGTTTCTATGTACCCTATGAGCTGCAGCACGTTAGTGCACCTTACGTTGAGAGGCTAAAATGTGAAGACTGGCCTCGTTTTCGGTTTGAAAAGTTGGCCCGAATAGGCGAGACTTTGAACAACGTGGTGCGACAGTTGAGCACATTTTGTGTTGAACAACCACCGCAGATGCATTTAAATTTACATTACGTGTACTGGAGGATTGTGCGTCCTTTTTTAGAAGAGTTTTATTTTTTGCCAAAAGACGAGTTGGCCGATTTAGATCAAACAAAGTTGCACTGGCTTTATCCAATAATATACCAATTGGATCGACTCTTTTTTCCAAACTTCACCGATGTGCATAGGCCCAATTTAAACGACCATTTGGCTATTGTACTCCGACAATTAGATGAAAAAAGTCACATTGCAAATTACGATCGCATGATAACCAAATTACTCGATGAACATTTTGTCTGGTTACAGCAAAATATGGAATATATTAACATTCAAGAACAATTGCTAACTGTATACGAGGAAAAGTCTCCCGGTTTATACCAACAATTGCAATCGGTACCAAACCAGAACAAAATTAGTCATTCGGTTTGTAAACAAATTTGTGAGTTATCGCCATCGACTTCGACAATCCATTACTTTGACCTTTCGCAACATCAAAATGATGGTCCATTGTATAATGTTCTCCCTAACATAATTGAAACATTACCAATTAACAACTTCCAAATGCAAAGAATTTGTGCACTAAATCACCATACACACTTGAACATCACAGTCTTCAATTGCGAACCTGATTTAAAATTGATACCAGACAATGCATCCTATCCATTAGTTAATTTGTCAAAATTTTTTGAAAATCCAAACGACTATTTGGGACAAAATGAACTACGACTGCCTGCAGTGACCGCCGCAACAATGGCCCGACTGCTGGTCTACTTTCCAAACATCCAACATCTTACTCTCCGGCTCAGTTATCGAGAAGCCACAGAGTTTGACCTGAACTACTTTGTGCATTTTCTTGCGTCTCAAAAGCATCTAGTCAAGTTGAGCATCTTTCATTACTTTGAAGGCAGTGACACTCAGAGCATTCTTTGGCAGCTTCAATCTTTGTGGCAAGCAATCGATGCTGTGCCAAGCCTTGAACGTCTATCTTTCTTCTTTTTTCATACAAACGAACAACTCTTTACAGGCACTTTACCTTTTGAAAATGCTATTACATTCGATGCCAGAGCATTGAGCTATCTTAAAGAGTTTCACTATTTCACAATGTCACAATTTGGCACTGAAGCAATTGTGCCAGCACTTGAACAACTTGCGCCCCAAAACCAACAACTTGAAAAGATCGAGCTAAAAGATCCTTTGACCGATTCCTCAGTGAAAAGACTATTGTTAATTGGGGGAAGATTCCCGTATGCACTTAACCGTTTGAGCGTATTCTCAATAAGCTCAATAAACTTGTTTTATATGTGTCTACATTTTAACCAGCTGCATTCACTCGATGTGTTTCTGGATGCGAACATAGTTGATGTTGAGAATAAAGCGGATAATCAAGAAATAGTTGCGGCAAATGCAGGAGCAGAAGTCGACCAAGAAAACAATGGCAAACTGAACTACAAAAAATTGATAGAAGATTTATCCGTCTACGCCCCGGCCAGTCTACATAATCTCCAAATATACAATCTTCAACTGTGCGAAATGGAACAAGTGACATCATCACAAGTAAGATCGTTGTATTCAGTAAAACTATTTTTCAATTCGAACGATCGCAACCAACACTACAACATTGATCAACACCATAAGCACTACTTCATGGGACTTTTCATCGACTGTATCAAGAGAACATATCCCAATGTAGAATTTATCGATTTGGATTTCAAAAATCTAATCAAATGTAGTGTCGCACAGTGCATTGGTCCTCACGAATGTGCCAAAACACTCGTAAGTCCACTTGCTGTATTGTCTAGAGAACAATACAATAAAGTTCGACTCACAACATTTGGAGTGACTCACGAACTTAATATGGACATTAGTGGAGAAAAAGTTAATATGATCTACTTCAGTGAACCGTATGTTGAGAGGCTGAAATGGGGCGATGATTGGCCTCGGCTTCGACAAGAGAAAATTACCCGTTTGAGTGAAACTATGAGCGATTTAGAGGTACATTTCAAGGCACCTTGGCACGCAATATCCCTACAAGAGTACTACGATACAGTGTTACTGTACAAATATTGGCACATTGCATATCCGTTTGTCGATGAATATAGATACTTGCCACAAGACGAGAAGGATGAATTAAACCAGGAGCAAGTGAACTGGATTTTGGACGTTATGAATCTAATGCATAGAAACATCTATTGGCCAAACTTTGACGAAGAACTCTATTCGAACATCAACACCGGTACAGATTTAAACAATAATTTGGCTTTTATATTCCGAAAAATAATCGCCAATGGATTGGTATATTTAGAAGACAATCACCTGGTCGATGGTTTGCTCCCAGAGCATTTCGTGTGGTTGAGTAAAAATTTTGAAAATTATGAAAAAGGTAGACAAAACAAAGAACTTCTGCAGGCTGCTTACCCTGAAATTCCTCCCATATTGGACAAAACAATGCAACAAATTTTTGAGGAATACAGTGCAGCAGCAGCACTAAGAAAATTTCAAATGAGAATGAGAAGTCACTATTTAGCCGATTTGAGTCGACGTTTCAACGAATTTTGTATCCAGAATGGCAATTTAAAGCGATACCAGTATGCCGAATTTCAAGAGCAATTTCTTCATCAACTAATTCCACTATTACAAGAAACAAACCGTTTGCCTTATTTAGAATATTTATGTTTAAATGTTAAACATGTTCGCTGGCTAAGAGGACATATACCCGGTTTGATTTTTATCCATTTGACACATATGAACTTTGAACAGTTGCAAGAATTGTTTGAAGAACCAGTGGATCTTCGGTGGTTGAAACCAACTGTGCATTACACTGATCAATAGTGGTTATTCTCATGATCATGATGATTGGCTCGTCAAGATGCACTCCCTTCCTTATACATACTCAACTCTAATCATCACTTGGCCATTGACCAGGACATGGACATCACTTTATATATTGACATCACTTTATCTATTCAATCATATCGTCTTAGCAAATCAAATGCACAGACAATAAACTTATTCTCTCACTACTCAGCATAATACCGTAATTTGTCATATTATAAAACATATGAAACGCACTATCTCTCTTGACAAATAGTTCATTTGACTTAAAAAAATCGATGTACTTTTTATAAACTAAATAAATCTATTTAAGGATGGTTGTTGTAGGTTTATTTCACATACTGCGATTGGAGATTGGCACACATGAGAACGAGTGCACGTATGCCTTTCGGTTAGTATCAAATGAGTTTTTGTCGTATTTTTTGCATTGGAGATGAATAAATGTGTGTGGTGGGGTATATAATGCGATTAGTTCTGCATATTCGGTGGAAGGGGCCTGTGATCGTTTTGGTTAAAATTCGAACAGTGCACTGTACTGTCTGCTTTACCCAATTTGCTCCCTCGCTGTCAAGCCCAGCAAAAGAATCACTAAACAATGTCTGACTGTTCACAAAATGCATGTTCCTTTGACGACACATCTACCCACGATCTGCGTTGCCTAACTTTTTATCAAAACAAACCGAGAATGACAAATAGTCTGTGAGTTCGGCCGTTCTAGGGCACAATACCAACTATAAACTTTGATATTTAATATTTGCCAAAACTCTGCACACAAACTGAGCCGAGATGTGTGAGATAATTTACTGCACCTCAAAGGCGAGCAAAATTAATAAAAAGTACGAATGTTGAGCACAGATTCATCAAATTTGTGCTGTTCGGAGCAAGTATAGCATTCTGTGCCTCAGTGCAGTACAAAGCTGTCTGTAATAGAATACCGCGATAAACTTTGCAATAAATTTTAATTGCTATTCAACCGCAGTCGCTGCCGTCTTTTTTACTAAATTTAGATATACCTAATACTACACAGTAGAGACTCATTGATGCACCGTAGTCCAGTCAGTAGTGCCACTACAATCTAGCCGAACAAGTCAGTCAAACGAGTCATTGATGTTAGCCTAAAATAAATAATATGAGTAAAGATAGTACTAAAGGTACTGTACACACAGCTCCACGAACGATCGAATCCGACAGAGCCAACTTCAATGCTAATATATGTTGTGTGTCTCTGCTTGTGTGTGCTCCTCTCGTTCTAAAAATATCTCGCGGGTTTAATGTCAACTCGAACACAACCAAGCAACTACATCTGCACTGCAGTGGAAAGTAATCTGAATGAAAGAGAAAAGTTCAATTGATGATGTCAATCGAGAGGGCCAACCATCTCACCACTAGGCCACCGTAGAACGAACCCGCGAGCGTAGATTCACAGATTGAACAGTTTCGCTGCCATCACAGGTAGGTGCCCGCGCCGAGCCACCGTTATATGGTAAATGAGATAGATTGGGGTACATGAGATCATATGTACGTATGCGGTGTCTCATTCACTCGTCTGCATTTGGTTTGAATGTTTGTGCTGTGGTGTGCGATATCGTTTACCATGCCATTCATCATGCAATGCAATTGAATGTAAGGGGCCTGTGGTCGCTTTTTTCACAAATTTGAACAGAACACTATATATACGGTCTGTTCTACCGAATATGTTCCCTCGCTGCTCAAGTATCCAACAAAAAAACCTCGGAACAAATCCAATTTGGAACGGAGAACATTTTGAGCATATGGTCAAGTGGGCGCTCACACACGCACAGACCAATAACAAAAGATCCTCTATTTAAATCGACATTAAGTGCAAATAAAAAAAAAGTAGAGTCGGTGAAAAGGAAAGAGAGATCGGGTAAGTTGTCACGGTTGAGTAAGATCTGTCACTAAATAGAACTTAAGAGGTTCGGAAATTAATGACATTCTAACCTAGATGATGGACTAGTCAATCAAACACAACAAAAGTGAATGTGAATGTGAATGAAAGTGAATGCAAATTCATTTGTGACTGCAACAATAAATCAAAGTGTCCTGCATCTTGAAGATGATGCAAAATCTGTTCAAAATTAACAAAAGCGATAAAAGCTTAATTATGAAATGTGTTTAGATAATAAAAAAATAAATTTAAATGGTTTAATTTGTTAAGCAATCTGTCATATTCATCAACTTTTTGAACACTTCAAAGGCAGTTTCGCAGTTTAGGCGCCTCGTTGCATGCCATTCGCCGTTTGCTATGATGCGTTGAACTTTATGAACTTTTTTTTAATGGCTAATAAATAACATTATTTACTTTAATAAATTTAGTGAGACTAGCGTACTGAGTGAAAATAAATTAAGCTAACAGTGACACCGAACTGGATGAACTGTCGCGACCGAGCTATCGTGCTAGCCTTGAATGAATATAACGAGAGAGAAGAGAAAAAAGCAGCGGGCACAGCAAAGTGCACACACCGACCGACCAGCATCTGTGATATTGAACATATCTTATGTCTCTTTCTCTCTCTCTCTCTCTCTCTCTCTCTCTCTCTCTCTCTCTCTCTCTCTCTCTCTCTCTGTCTGTCTGTCTGTCTGTCTGTCTGTCTGTCTGTCTGTCTGTCTGTCTGTCTGTCTGTCTGTCTGTCTGTCTGTCTGTCTGTCTCTCTCTCTCTCTCTCTCTCTCTCTCTCTCTCTCTCTCTCTCTCTCTCTCTCTCTCTCTCTCTCTCTCTCTCTCTCTCTCTCTCTCTCTCTCTCTCTCTCTCTCTCTCTCTCTCTCACTGTCTCTCTCTCT